>VOMN01102857.1:0-24494 GCA_014899125.1 Orchestia grillus
TGCACAGGAAAGCCTTCATCGATGCGAATCGCGGGAGAAAATGTTAGCTGCTGCGCAACGTGCCGTGGAATAATGCACGTGGCTTTAGATGGTGCGGGGATTTTAATACGTGCGCTTTTCTTCCGACCTGAAGCTCTTGAATCTCGCTGGAAGCGAAGTACGATTTCATCACAACTTGATAACCCTTGGTAAACAAAAGGATGCAAACTTTGTGGACGACAAAATTGAATTACTATCCTTTGAAGCTGCCTCTGGCACTGGATAACGCAATCTTTTTAAGCCATGTCACCAATACAACTTTACTGGACTTCACTGCTGATATCGCCTGAGTTTGCTGCCGTAGTCAAAACTGTAAATGATAGTTAATTGTACATATAATTTTAATAGATGTATAGGCAAAATATCACATTGAGGTACGCGTTCTCATTGCCAGGGCCGTATACTGAAAGAGATTTTTCTGTAACGCGCCATGCAAACTTGAGGCATCTAGGGCTTGAGTAAAGGTTTTTTCCGTTTGACGGCCACATACGAAACTTGACCTTTATTCAAATTGTGTTTTTCATACTTTTTTTCGAATGCTAAACGGAAACGATCTTTGAGTAATATTCATGACCTTATCTTGACGATTAAGTTGAAAATTCATATTCGTGAGCACACGCTGAAAGCTTCCTATTCCTGAGATACGATTCCAGCTATCAACTGCAACAGCAGCTACATACACTCCTATGTGGCACTCAATGTCTTTTCATTGACAGTTCTCCTTATTCTTTCTCGATGTGAACGTCGGAGTTCTGTAGAGTCACCTTCCAGCAAGATACATAGAATCAGCCGTGTATCTACTGTAATCTTCCGGTTTTCACATCGCTGAAATGATTCCTGTTCGTGCGAAAAAAGCCTTTGAACAGTCTTCTGAACAATATCATACGTGATGTAACCAAGTTCATTTACATACGTGCATTTTTTAGTCACTATTACGTATAGAATTAAAACTGGAAAGCGACGTACAGTTAATACTCTATCCGTTTCAGTTAATTTCCCTCTTTTAACCAAAGTTTCCTCGTTTCATAAAGGAGCAAATAAATAGAACTTAATTGCCGAGTACTTTGTTGCCTCGTACGTTGGTTCGCTCTCAAAATACACTTTAGAAGCGCTTCTCTTGGGACAGGAAAATTAGGCCCCACATTCCTCACTGCACTTAGGTGTTTCTGTCATCAGTCTTGAGGCATTTAATACCAATATGTTCGACCGTAAGTCAACTGTGTTGAAATGAAGTTTCTTTATATTGTATGCCTATCAGCCGGGAGCTCACAGGAACATGGCGTGGACCATCAGCAACTTGATGCGTACCAAGCCGTGCCTCATGAGCCAGGAGGACTGGAACACGTGTCTGCAGGCACTCAAAGGATACATTCGCTCCAGTGATAATTCCGTTAAAGGTACGTAATTTAGTTTACGAGTGTTCTCGCACTCTCAACGATGCAGGGTGTTGAAATGATATGATAGGTGAGCTCATTTATTCAATTACCAAGATTTTGAATAGTGGTACAAGATGTTTACCTAATTATTATATTTAAATATCACCAGCCGTAAAATCTGCTTCCTCTGTTATTCATCCCTCACATTGTCTCATAGAGTTGTCTCCTACGAATAGGAAAGTACTTCGTGAAAAAACTTCTAGGAATAACACATTTATTTTCATGATTGAAAATTGCATGTGTCTGAGATATCCTAAAACTCTCGCTGGATTTAATCATGCACGTTCACAACGTGCAGTCGACGCGGGGTGGGGGCTGTCGTACGCTAGCGACGGAGACCAGGAAGCCATCCAAAGAGTGCTCGACTTGAACATCTTGGGGGACGTCGCCAAGATGCTCACGAGCAACGATCAAAAAATAGCTAAAGTTGCCTTGAGAATTGCAGGCAACATCGTCTCAGGGAACGATTCGCAAGTAAGAAACTCGTGGTCCCTTTCAAATGGAACATGCACGTTAACTTTCGAATATCTCATATTTTTATTATAAAATCAATTTAGTATGTAAAAAAGAAACTACGACATAAATTGTACTCGTGTTGTTGCCAACGTGAAAGTCATGGAAACAAACTGCTGCTGTGAATTATGCACTTGATGAACTGGTCCATTTCGATTCTTTAAAACCTAAAACCCATTACCAAACATTTTATTTCGCGCAACAATATTCAATTCGCTGATTAATTACTGAGTATATTAATAAATAAAAATAATATTGTGTTAAAAATTCAGATTATTAAAAGTTGATAGTTTTAGGTAAATGAATATCGGCTAAGATTGATGAGCGACCCAGCTGCAGTGATCAGCATCACCAGATCTGGCTAGCAAGCCATGGGCTGTCGACACCTGAACTGGTGGATTGACGGCAACGAACAGAACTGCCCTCTCTATCAAGATATTTTACACTCTCGAAATTATTCTAAATTAGCATAAAACTGTAGTGTCACACACAGGTAGACAACCTCTATTCAAGGTCTCCAGTAACAATTCATGAATTATGAAGCATTTACGTAGTATATTTAAGCCAATGCTACATAGTAGGCGAATATAATTCAACCTAACTCTGACTCCTCTCTACCAATCATCGCTAGAATGAGGAATAATGCATTTTATTTTTCATGCTGGTGTCTTTTCACTAGACATCCTGTAACTTTGGTTGTTCATCTCATGTTTCAGACTGACCGAGTGATAGCCGCTGGCATAGTCCCTCGATTGCTGGACATCCTCAAACCTGAGAATCAGAAGTCGACCAGCGAAAGAAAGGAGGCAGCCTGGGCTCTCTCCAACATCACGGCCGGTTGTTCCAAGCAAATCCAAAAAGTGTTCGATGCCGGTGCAGTGCCCATTCTCATGAATATCATGAAGGACGTAAGTACAATAGTGAGAACGAATGTTTGCTGAACAGCATTTGTTCATTCAGCGATGATCCTGCTCTAGCAAAAACCAACTCGATTTATCCCTCCGTATTCTTTATGGAACAAACTAACACATCTTAATATAAATCTTGGAGAAATACACAACCAAAAAGTGAAAATTCTAATATAATTCTAAGCTCTGCGCGGGAGAAAATTAGTCACCTACTACTAATATGGTGTAAGACATCCACGAGCGAGAAAAATAGCGACAATTCTGCTCGGCATTGAGTCTACAATTATCCTAATGTANGTCGATTTCAAACCACTCTTTCATCAACTGATTTCGTAGTGCGGCCGCAGTACGTGGACGATCTTCTCGACGTCTAATTTGTCGTTCTGGGTGATTCCTAAAATTTTCTATTCGGTTTATGTCTTGGGACTTAGTCAGCCAATCGAAATGTCTGACATATCCTGAACGACTGTTATGCCAATTAATGACTGGTAATGACAGCACTAGCCCGATGCACCCGGCAGTTGTCATCTTCGAAAGAAGCTCGGAAAACAACATACAGGAGCTCAGAAAACAATAGATGACCAGTTTTTGGTCCGGGGAGCGTATATACAAAGGAATCTCACTATTAGAAATACACAAAAAGTGGCAAGGGGAGTTAACCCGAATGTGATAAAGACAACAAAATTACACTATAATGATAATAACTCAGTAATAGCCTGATATCTTTTTCACTTTAAGAACAAACTGTAGGTGCTTAAAATTTCCTCTAAAATTAATTTTTCGAAGCTCTTTCAAATGTGTAGAGTTTTTTCTTTAAAGTATGAGATAGGATACTATTTGAATATGAACCCATTTAATGTAGTTTATCTCTTTTCTTTAGGCAATTAAGAACATTCGAGTACACTTTGCACTCATTGAATCTTACAGAGGTTTCATACAAACCGTTTGAATGAAACTGTAGCTGTATCCAATACTCGTCGCCCTCCAGTAGAGGGGCTCAATTTTAGATTACCTTCTCTTTGACTGGTGATATGATAAACCTTGTAACTATTTTAACCCATATGATATGTTCATAAAATTAGGTACATCTCATAGACTACTCGGGAGATGAGGACTCAAAAACGCTGGGAGACCAGCTTTAAAATGAAATATAATACAACTTTTAACACTATAAGAAGAATTTTTAGCTTCGCTCAATTCAAAAATCAGTAGAATCAAATATTTGATACAATTCATCATGTACATAGTTATATTCGCGAATGAAACCAAGTTCTTGTCCTGAAGTCTGTGTTCATTCGGTGAACTAGAAACGAAACGATAAAAAGTTCAATACCGCAGGATACAACGGCGTTTTCAGTTAGCAAGGAAGTGATTTGGTGTCTGGGCAACAGCAGCAACGGGGACCCCGAGCAAGTGGATTTCCTGGTCAAAGAAGGAGTGATTCCAGTGCTCGTGAACTTCCTCGACAACCACTCCACTGACGCTGGAGTCATGTTCCCAGTCATACTCGATTTCATAGTGAACGTGCAAGAGGTAAGCCGTAGTTTAGCTCATTGCTAGTCCACATTTTTTGATAATAAATTGATAGGGATAAAAGAGGTTATATCGCCTTCATGATTGAACATAACGAAAATTGTGAACAATTAAAGGAAGGTAATATCGTTTTCGACGGCTGTCAGAGAAGCGTCAAATAATTGACATCGATCAGAAAATAACTTAGTAGACATGATGGAGAATAATGTTTTAGCGATATTGGAACGTACCTTTAACATGCATAAATTTCTTTAAAAATGCCATCAATTCACATGAATGCCGATGATAGAAAACCCTAACTATAAGAATCTATGCCACTCAATATGTAAATCAGCAATTATTTCAAATACATTTTTTCGAACGGTTAGATGTAAAACCTAAGCAAGATTGAATGATGATCCACTCCAAATTCATGACCATCTTCGAATTAGAACAAGCAATTACGTACACTTCACTTTGTTTGTACGTACTTTGCTACTGTACGTATAGACAGTATGCTCTAAGTAAGAGCACATATCCGGTCCTCAAACGGTATAAATTAGCCTATTTCATCAAGTATTTCCAAACTTTATTCATCTTTTATTAAAAACTAGTCATATTAACCTGCCTACTGCCCAAGAGGTTGGCGGTACATTAACACGGTCAGTGTAATCCACCATGACCGTGTAAATGCATAGACAATGACCGTTGGCAGGTCAAGGAGAAATTAGAAACTCTGAGCTACTCGGGCGAGCAATCCAATGAGTGTAATATGATTCCCAAGCCTCGTGCGAGCTGTGGAACACTACTTTCATCCAATAAATTTACCAGCACATGTTTTGGCGCAGGGTTTCCCAACCATGGGTACGAGATAATATTAAATTCTCAGGGGTGCAATAAATGTCTATATTGATCGTAAACAACTCACCTATTTATTACTTCCCTGCTATTTTATAGATAAAATTTGGTATGAATTCACTATCTTTATCCTACAGTTACTGTAAACTTGTAGGGATTGCGAAGATGAAGAAAAAATTCCTTGAAGTGCATGAGTACATATAGATGAAGAATTAGTTTTTAGACATAAAGCAACGTCTCACTGAAAGTGTCTGTAAGTAAAACATGACGTATAACGCTGTTACACAAAGCTCATCAAATTTTTTTGCTCAGAGAACCACTGAGGAGAAGCAGCTACAGTCAGAGTTCCGCAGCCTGCAGGACGCCCTCCAGACCATCCTGCAGACGGCAGAGAAACACGATATCGCACCGGATCTCTGTCAGAAAATCAGAGATTACATGAACTCTAGTGATAACGGAAAAGATGAGGAAGGAGAACAACAAGAAGAGGAAGACTATGGTGAAGAAGACGAATCGTAATACCTACCAATCCGGTTTGTTGAATATGATTTTGATCTGATCAATGCCAGCCTGTGTAAGAAGTCATTGTCGCTCGTTCCTACCTAGAGAGGTATGTCAATGTCCATGCGTATGTTATTCACGATTTCTTTCTTGACTTTCATCACGAGAAGCGTGTGCTGAAATTGTCACTTTAAGATGTTTTAAAAATATTCTAAGCCGTGATATCTGGAGGCCGTTTGTATACAAATTAGTAACTGCATATTCGGCATAGAAAATTGTAATGTAAAAACTGTATGCCGAACGGTCGGATTTGTTACTTTAGCACTACATGTTACTTTTGATTTAAATAAAATCAATTTTTTGGAAATGAACGGGACTGCCTAGTCTAATTACTCTGAACTCACGTAATAGAATGTTGTGAACTTGTCAAACAGTATCTAGCGAAATACATATAAAAAATCAAAGTACTAAAATTTTAATACTCAAAAGTTCACATCGCTGGTACCCAAAATTATTTTTTGAATAGAATATATACATCCAATTCGAAAAAAATGACATTCTGTCATTAACTACACAGCCTCGCGCTCTACACGTGCTTAGTGCGAAAGATATTTGTTCAAATGCAAATCATATGCCGGAGTTAAAAAAATTATACCTGGCAATCCCAACACTGGTGAAGTATCGCACCACATTTTCCTTACAGTCATTTGATCGAGCTCCAACACCGTCTCACCCAGGGCCAACGGTTCAACCGTCGGATATTGAAGCATTGAAACTGCTTCAGTTAATTTTATCAATAATTATCACTTTGTTTATTGCTCTCTATTCGCATGACATGTGGTCCAAAGAGAGCGAAAAGAAATGGCCATTTAGCATGGACTTTAGAAATATGGATCTATGCATAGCTTTGCTCTGATACAAGTAGTAATAATAATAGTAAAGATAGCAGCGCTATAGTAACTCAGAGTACCTCGCACCGAAAGAGAAGGGCTCATTAAGCGTGGACTCAGGAGAACGGGTAATCTATGTACAAGGTATGTTCCCACACGAGATCCCTTGCACATACAAACAATAAGTTAAGAAGGAAGAGAAAGGATTATAAATAATCAACGCAGAAGAAGGCGTAAAACGGAAAGAAGCAAAGTGGGCAGGATAAGAAGTGTTGAAGGCCTTGCTAGAGCTGAGGTAATCTATCAGTATCCCTCCGGTGCCATAGGACAAAGTAGACAAGCCTAACACTATTGTCAGGGCTATTCTCCTTAAGAGGCGCTGCTCTAGATGAACTGTACCTCTTCACGTAAAGGCCGAACAGACACACTGCCCCAAAGGTAGTTTACAGTACGCTTAAAGCACTATGACCTGTCGGTTACCGAGGCTAAAGGCAAAATCAGGCTGACTGTGTGCTCTCACTTTTGTATCATACAATAACCTTTAACTTACACTTTCTGTACTACTAGCTGTGAAGCTCATCTTAGTCGAGTTTCTTAAAGTTACTATTTCATCATTACCAATTACTTTTTAATTTGATTGGTTATAATATTGAAACACAAGATTTAATTCAAGCGGCATCACGTGGGTTCAAAGAATTATGTCTCAATTGACAAGTATTAAAAATTAGTGCGCACTGAAAGTACCATAATCGTGAGAAATATTTGCTTGAGTGTAATTTTGTTTGCCATATAAGTTAGAGCGCGAGTTATTTCTTTCCTACAATCTTAGATGAACGCAGTCTTTTCACGCCCTTGATAAATAATTACAAGGAAACAATGAAGCGACAAAGTCGTGGTGAATTTTATTAGGAAAGTGGAAACGCATAGCAATAACAATCACACACCTGGTCGGCTACCGTGCTTTGTATAGGCAATAATATTTTAGCCCGCAAGTGAATTATTTCATTAATTCAGCAGGGCGGAATAGTGACACTGCTCGATAAAAAATTGGAGCAAGTCTAACCTGTGCAACTTCATTATCGAGTTTCTTGCGGCACCATCTCACGGAGGCTTACGATTCATTTTAGGAGCATTTCACTCTCGTCCTAGTTTCCCAGATTCTACAAATGAAATTCTCTAATCACACCTGGTCACTGACACGGTAGCGAAACGAACACAATATATCCTATGGAAAAGCCATCCTTCCGTAAAAAAAATGAGTCCACACTCAGACACATGATGTTGTACATCTTACAACGTGTATCATCTAATATAAAAAGAAAAGGAATGAAGTATTCGACAAATTATACAACATTCTGCGTTGTACTATAGTTTCATAAGTACTATACGGTAAAGCGCAAAATATTTTATTCAAAAATATCGTAATTTTGCAAAGTTCAAGGGTATCTGCAGCAGGCCGCTGTAGATGACAAAAAAGAACAGTGAACATCTCCAAAAAAATGCGAGAAAAACGTTACAAAAACACTTTAAAAAATGGTCAACATGACTCCAACACGAGAGAAAAATCTGCTCCTCCTCAACCCTGATACAACACACAATGTTCACTGTAAACCAGCATTGCAAAACTTGCCGTAGGCAGAACCCGTTCACCACCTACGTTGATAAATTTGCAGAGAGGGCTATGCGATCTTGAAGAACATAGCATTCCTCGAGAATTGTCATGAGCGTTTTCATGCCAATTCATCATTAGTGATCGAAAGAAAATTTGAATTTTAGAATTATTTCGGGAGGTGTGCTGAATGTGTAGTAGCTCTATAATTTGATTGAGATTCCTCAGGCGTACTCTAGGCCTCATTAGCGCGCCTCATGAGATCACAAGAAACCCGCGGCATCGGCGATTTAGTCTCCAAGAATACCTAATGGTAAATGGTCTCGAGTCTGTTTTGGAGGGACTGTCCCGTAGATAGTGTAATTGAACCTTTACACACTGACACGGAAAATAGCAATATGAAAATTAATGGCAAAATTATAATATGATACGAGAAAGTAAGAGTTATGAAAAATAGTGTTTCCAAAAGAGGCGTGAGCAACATCACTATCCTCACGAAGCACCAGTTTAAATCACTTAATTTTAGTTAATAACAATAGCAAATTATTCAACTAGCAAATTAAACAAAACTAATAAATTATAAGGAATGCGAAATCACCCATCAACAAAAGCCAAAAATTAAACTGGAATGTTAGTTTTCTTCAGATAAGAGCTAAATAAAACGACCTTAAAATAGGGTTCACTTAAAAAAATGTTGAAATTTTGTAAACTAGAACAGAAATACTTGGAGTGATATTTTCTACTTCATGTAATTGGATATTACCATGAAAATAACTCATAGAATGTTTCCCTCCCACTGATTTTCAAGGTCAGAAAGCGTCGAAGTGACCTACCGGTGCGCTGCAGGACTAATCCCTGGCAATTTCCGTTCAAAATCACAAGTATTTCAACCACATATTCTGACCAGATCCATAATGAGCATCAGTGCTCATTCATACTACTCGACACAAAAAATTGAAGATAAGTAACGTACAAATTCTCAATGAGAATTGTAACCAGCAACGTGAACTCAACTTTGAGAAAACGCGCTGGAATGAACTACCTTCACTCCATAAAAACGGAAATGAAGAAGGCAAAATATAACATTACAAAGCTACTCGAGTAAACCAAGAAATAGAGGCTTACAAAATTTTCCTTAGGTCACTCCAAACACGTCAAGTAGGCTGAAAAGACTAATTTTAGAAGCACTGTCCCACCAGAGGAATTTGTCAACTGTCTAAAGAGTGCACGAATATTGTAATTGAAGGAATAACTCGCAAGAATTCGTTAACAAAAAATGCAGCTCCATCGATATAAGGATTATTATCGACAGGAAAAAGATTGTTCTAACCTAACCCGCGACAAAAACATGAAAACATGAAACAAAACATGAAACAAAAACTTAAGCCTAATGAGATAAATCAACGATTCAGATATTAGTAACAAGTAGCGTTCCAATCACTACGTACTTGAAAAGCATTATCACAATCATAAATGCCAGGTGATTGCATGGAAATATCAATACGTGATAAAAATCTCATCCAATGCATCCAACAGTCGCTATGAGCTCTACTCAAGATGAAAACATATCCCGAATATTAAAAGATCATCGAAAATTTGGATAGATAGGAAACTGTGTAATTTGACTTAATGAAAATTGGAGGTTTTGATGAGCCCATAAAGTTCTGCTCGATAAAATAACTTCAGCCCCGTTAAAAATATAAACTTAAAGACTAACAAAAAAAGCAAATAAAATAAAATTGAGCGTCAACATCCAAGCTGTACCGAGACAAAGACCAGTATCCGAGTTCACACGCGTTAGGCTTTCGCCAACACACAGATAGCATTCAATTAAACCCGCAATTCTGTCGCAACCTAAAAAGCACATAAATGATGAGGACAATTGACCCCACATCATACCGCTGCTTCGTGAGATAACGCTAGTTGCATCAATCCAAAAGAAAAAGTATCATCAAATCGTATATTGTGAGTGCGTTTTAATTCTCGATTCTCCGTGGTTCGATGCAATTCTGCATTCGTTCGGTGACGCGCCTTTTGCAAGTACCAGAAACCAATGAAGCTTTTTTTTCGTCCCCGCAAAAATATTTTACAGTATCCTCTAATTTCTCCCACGATCAAAATTTTAGCTACGAGAGTCAACAGAGAGAACTCTCATAGCTATAACCAAATAGGTGTCCACACGCACGCACATGAGGTTGTATTGTTCCAAAGAGTAAATAGGTATCTGTATCAACGCAACCATTGGGATACATTATAGCGCCGCTTCTGGATGAAATAAGGCCTTGACGCAATTTCACACCCGTAGGTTCTTCATACACTATCGTATCGTATTACCACTATTACGTTGCTACGACCCGTTTGATATGCAAGAAGACCAGACATACCAAGGGAAACGAACTAAGCAAGTTCACAAGAAACAGTTCTTTCAGAAAATACTGAGCGTCTTGGCGATGCATTGACGAGAATTTTCTTTTTGAAGGACTGAATCAACGACCCGTTTTTGGAGGCAGAGCTTTCGACAAAATATGCTCTTGCAGAAAGCTCAGCCCCAAAAAACGTCGGAGTTCCC
The DNA here is from genome assembly GCA_014899125.1 of Orchestia grillus. Classification (NCBI taxonomy): domain Eukaryota; kingdom Metazoa; phylum Arthropoda; class Malacostraca; order Amphipoda; family Talitridae; genus Orchestia; species Orchestia grillus. The sequence continues at coordinate 10,836 of VOMN01102857.1, forward strand.
TCCAAAAAAAAAAATCTCGACAGAAAACAATGTTGTACTAGACGCGAAAAAGCGTTGAGCAATTAAAAACCAATAGTTATGAGTAAATGAACAATTTGTTGAATAATTAGGATGCGATTCGGAAGGCACAATCTGTAAGCAGTTTCGGTAGGGCGAAAGCTACGGTTGAGCAGAGAATTTCAAAGACATGCATGTATTAGCTTTAGCATCACTTGATGAGTATAATTACTGAATTTTACTTAAAATAACACACTGTGATTCGACTTAATTCGTTTCAATTAAGTCGAGAAAACTTCCCAAATGATTGCACGATACACGATTTTTAAAATTAATTTTCCCCTTTCTCTAATCTTAAATATTAATAATCACTCGAAGATAAATACTATTCCATTTTTGTTTTGGGAAGTGATTGACCCAACTCATCCCCCGCCAGCCCCTGATCCAGAGTAGTTTAACCCAATAAATTTTTTTTTTTTTGCGGTAAGGCTGCATTTGGCTTCGCACGAGCAACTATTTGCAGCCGTGTGTATACATGTAATGAAATTGCATTATACAAGAGACCAGGGGCACCCTCATGGAACGGGACCGTGAGATCTTTTTGGTCCATGAAGGTTAAAGTGAACATCGCTAGTCAATTTGGTAATTTAAGTAAACGAAGTCAGTAGGACGTTCTCGGAAGTCAAAAGTGTAACTGAAGAATCTGTCTAACCTTCTCGGATAACTTATGACTGAATATTACTGAGTCACTCACACTCGCAAAAAATAAATTCATACAATATTGCTAAATAGGCTACAATTATTTAACTAGACAAACAAAATTAACTGATATTATTACAGGTATATGTTCTAAGTTTGTTGCTCTTCGTAGTAAAGCGTTCCACTGGAACTTGTTCATCAAATGTTGACAACCAAGCGCATGTTATAATGCCAACGTTACGCCACACTTCCGTCTTTCTCCTATTGTGTCAGAGCTACCGCATTAACAAGCAAGGCTCCACGTTACACCGTCTGAGACGGCTTCTCGAAAATTTTCGTCTAATATTGCTGGATTCGGTCAACCAGAGGCGAGGTAACGTGGAGAGAGGAGCAGTGAGGATCTGAGGCCCAGTTGCTTTACAGCTCGTCCTTCCCAGCGTATTTCGCACGCTGCTCTTTCACAAATTCCTGCACAACAATTTCAGGATTGAATGATTAGAATGAGTACAGCGTTGAGATAAATAAAATAAAAAGTGTGAATGAAAAGTGGCATAAAAATGAAACTGTACAAGTGATATTCCTGACCGCGGTCCTGTTTTCACTACTTAGTGAAACCGTGCAGAGCAAGACAGGTAAAACAGAGTTTCGAATCACCTACGCGGGTAAAACAAATTCCTGACTAGAATGGCTCAAGAGCGACGTCAGGACATGCGCACTGAACGCAGCGGCAATCGAAAAAGTCCTACAAAACAAGGCGAGTAATTTGAAACCAGTTAGAGACAGCAAGTAAAATTGGAGCAGAAGAAATAGAAGTTTTTGCGAGGATCACACCTGTCGTGAGCAAACTCGCTTGTAGAACACGCATCATACAATTCCACAGTTACGAGAAGAACACCATCGAAAATATCAACGTAAAAATAGTAATTCCCAGCTTCCTAAGTCAGTTCTTTTTATTGACGTTACTTCAACGTCATCGGCAACAATCATTACCTCGACGTCACCTGCAATAATCATTACCTCGGCGTCACGTGGAAAAATAATTATCATAACGTTACATGGATTATTAAATAGATTGTGATTCAGTTTACAGCTCCCTATCCAGGTGACATGTGATCCCAAGAGAGCGAAGAGAAGAAGGGACCATTCAGTATGGACTTTAGAAGACACGAAATCTAAAGGTGTGCTCTCACTCAGGATTCCCTAAGCATAGAAAAATAAATTAAGAAGGAAAAGGAATACATGACAAATAAGAGATAGCGATTAAAGTGTGAAAATCGAAAGAAATAAAGTGGACACGAAAGATTAAAGTACCGAAGACTTATCTATAGCTGAGGTCCCCTAACGGTGCTCCCCTGCGGTCACCAGTCCCCATAGCATAGGATAAACAAACCTAACAACCCTACTGCCTATCCTATGCCCCTTGAGGGCTGACGTCACCATTATTACCTTGACCTCGACTGGAACAATCATTACCTTGAGTCCTGCAGCTGTTCTGTCTCCCTCGAAAAGCACGGGTCTGTTCACGTCGCTGGCCGACACATAATAAATGGTTGGGAAGCCCTTAACCTCGAAGATCAGCGGCAGGTCGTTTGCGGTGGCGTCAAATTTGGCCACCACAACCTCGGGCTCCGACTTGGCCAGGTCCTTGGCGAGCTTTTTGTACTCGGGCTCCAGCTTCTTGCAGTGACCACACCTGTACACCAGACACAGTGATGAATTACATTCGGATAATACGAAGCGACGCGCGAATAAACTGATTGAAAGTAAGGTGTTGTAACTCAATTGGTGTAACAGGCGAAACGAAGGCCGCGTGATTGGAGGTGGTGTTGGAAATTGTTTCTCATTAGAGATACCTCAAGTATCTCATGAACTTATGACCATTCTTATTTGCCGCTATTACTCTGCAAGTAAGTATTGTTAAATTTTATTACAACTTCCTCAAAAAGAAGAAAAAATGAAGTAGTTCGAAATGATCAAGCATATAAGATCTACTGTTCGTCCGTGTTAAGACAATGAGTGTATGAGCGGAATGAAAAAAAATTATTTCGCTCAACACTATTAATTTCCTTTCAATGAAAGAATTTCATTTTCTTCATTAAATGAAAACTAGATCTCATAACTTAGTTTAAAACCTGAAGAAATCTAGAAAATTTGACTCACTCCAATGTAACTTCACATCCACGAAATAAAGAGGATTTTTTAGGAATATTAATCTTACAATTCACAACGAAATACGTACACACAAAGTTTTTCATGCTTGGATTTTCACTCTCAAGAGGAACATCGCAGTTAACGTGGATGTCCACGCTGTTCAGTTCCATTACAGACACGGATGTTCCTGGCAAAATTTGACCTCACATGTGACCGTTATATCATAACCGTGATGTCTCAAAGTTAGTTTACTTAAAAATCACACTTAAAAGTGTTACTTAAAGCTTGAACCTTTTCTTATTTTTGTCATGACCTACATTCCAGTGAAGATCTAAGTAGCAGTCATTACTTAAAGGTATTCCCAGAAAGCATTAAAATCGTGTACAAACAAATCCTCTTACGACACTTGTACACTTACCTCACGAACCACTCCCAAAAAAAATATTCTGCGTTCAGTAAAAGGTTAGTTAAGAACCCAATAACAGAACGAACGTAAAACTAAACTGACCATGGTGCGTAGAACTCAATGAGGTGGTCTTTGGTGCCCCCCCGCACGTTCTGCTCGAAGTTGCGAGCAACGAGCACTTTCACGGGACCCTGCTGCTTCTTGGGAACAGGCTGGGACCTCAGATAGGGCTTCAGCTTACCAGCCTTGTATTTGCGGATGAATTCCTCAAGCTGCTCTACATATTCTTCATCAGGTTCCATCGCGAACCTGGAAGGAGTACAGTTGTACAAGTAACCCAACACTCGAGTCCTGTGTTTGCCATGTAACTTCGGACGCATTGCTAAGTGGCAACGTAAGCAACACCGAGGCTAAGTAAGGCTAAATCCGGCCTCATATTTATGAGGCCAAACACTGTAATTCGGTAGACATGAAGGCTGTAGTTACATTCAAGTATGTAACTGTCCCATTTTACGACATCCGGTAGTGTTTAGCTTGCTTCTGTCATGTTCTTGGCTCAATTCATCCCATAAAATACGAAGTACTGGCTCAATTTTCATCATATGTTTCAATATTCAAGTAAATCATCGCAATACAGTTGGAGAAAACATATGCTCGTACTGTACAGCTAGGCTAAGGACAAGCCTACAAATCAGAATTTTATACTTCTATAAAAATTTATATTCGGTAGACAAAAACATAGACCACTGGATCAGAATTAGCCACTTTCTGATAGCTTCGTAACAGAGTTGGTGTCGGGTATTTTGATGGAGCGGTGTGTCACCTCGGGGTAAAGCGCCAGTTTTAGTATAGGCCCTTGTATAATGCAATTGCCTCAGGCTAGTGCATAGAGCATAGAAAATAACCGAAGGTCTTCAGCGAACAACAAAATCATACAAAAAAATAAGGTAGAGCAAGCATCTCGAATCAAATTCTGTGGGCGAATATGTGAATGAAGTACCCTTAGAGATCTCGACAGAAGTAAGTCATACTACAACTTTAATGAAACTTGAACAGTACATCAAAATACCTATCGTAAAACGTCCAAGAACTGCGTTAGATTGACAACGTTGGCTCTTCTCCTTCACCAACGTAAACACGTGGAGTTCATTACTACATATGGATTAATCAGCCACATCGCATAGAATTACTGCATAGAAGAACAAGACACGTCGCCTTAACTAACAGAAAACGAGCACTCACTTTTCAGAGCCTGAGAAGATGGCGGCGTTGACATCCTCGCCCGTCTCGCCGAGGCCCAGGCTGATCATCTCCTGCGCGTAGGCTTCCTCGCTGCTCAGCGCGAAGGTGAACGCGTCGCTGTGCTTGCTGACGAGGGGCAGCAGCTTGTTGCGCAGGTGCTGGGTAGCTGGACAAAAACGCAAAAAACGTCATGAAAACCTAATTCTGGTTCTCTAACTCAGGGCTCAGTAGAAGCAGGTTTTCTAACGCTGCAGAAGCTTAGACTATGCCGCGCCGTGACCCAAGGATAAAGACTCTCAGCTGACGGAACAATGAAAGTGAACTATTTATAAATATATCTCGACAACAGTCATATACTGCTTTTCCAGCAGAACATGTGTACAACAAAATATGTTTAATCGTGTCAAAACAAAAAGCGTTAAACATGAGCTATGGCAGATGCAGTCATCAAAAAGCCTGAACTGACGTTCGAGTCGTAGGTTGCAGACCCTTGCTTCATCCTTTCAGCCGTAACAGTATCTCGAGTAACCAGGCTAAATCTTAGAAATCTTAAATAAAACTTAAAGAGCCTTTTGTTCGGTAACTTCTGGCTTGGTGTTACCGCCAGGAACCATTCACTCATCAAAACAAAACTACCAACATCGACTACCAACTGAACACTTCATCTATACCACTAATCACTTGTTTCAACGGGATATTTGAAGGGAAAAAATATCGGATTACCTGATCAAGAAGCCTTTTCCGATTCCCATCAGCGTTGTTGCAAAAAAACTAAGAATAAAATTGGTTCTATTCCTCTACTCCAGTTTTCCTACATGGACTAACGGGGTAAAAAACTCCCTAAAAAACAATATAAAATGCGGCAAAATATTTAGAATCCAGTTCAGGGTTTCCTATCAAAGTTAATAACATTTAAACAATCTGACTTCATTTCAGACGTAAATATTTACAGAATTATACTGAGTTTTAGCAAAAGGACCTGAACGAGTTTCCAATTTTCTGTAAACAATTTCTCTGTTAAACACAGCAACTGGGTCACCTTTCGACCTTCATGTATGAAGTCGAAACTTGCGTAGCAGTTTGTGTGTTTTCGGCCAATCGTCGCACTCAGAGTATTGGTCGACTCAAATATATTTTAGCTCATTTGTTGCAAATGAATGCCATTCCTTCACAAACACAATACAACTTGAAACTTTCAAACCCTTACATTAAAGTATTTCAGTAGTTTCTAAATATAAACAGGAAATTTAATATTCTTCGAAGGAGGAAAATTTTACCGATCGAATTTAAAGACTAGGAAATAAATTATTAGAAAATACACCATATTCCAAATCACAATGTATAGTTGAATTAATGTACCTACAGCCCCGACTTTAAATTTTCGAAAATCAGGTTTAACTTCACTTCTAGCTTCGCGAGTTATAACACCACGTTTAAGGTGAATAATTTAGATTAGAACAATTTCCGGCCACGTTCTATAAACTTAAAGAGTGTGTCGGCAGTAGCTCCCTGCGTGCTCAAGCCAGCACAGCACTGAGCAAACTGTTACTAGTAGTAACATACATTGTGTACTACAAACTTGCATGTAAAGCCCCTTCATGTTACGGAGGGAGAAGCCCCTTACACTCGATGTGCCGTTGGAAAGAGCCCCCATACTTTCACTGTGCTCATGAGAAGAATTACCCTACTCGCTATCGAAGGCGGCGCTGGGAAGAGTTCCCTTACCTCCAGTGTGCGAGTGGGAATAGCCCTCTACCCCCAAAAACGCCGGTAGAAGAAGCTCCCTCACCCTCGATGTGCACTTGGGAAACAACCTTCACATCCAAAATACACCCAAGAGAAGCTCCCTCACCCTCGATGTGCCAGTGGGAAACAACCCTCACATCCAAAATACACTCATGAGAAGCTCCCTCACCCTCGATGTGCAAGTGGGAAAACAACCCTCACATCCAAAATACACCCAAGAGAAGCTCCCTCACCCCCAATGTGCTAGTGAGGAAACAACCCTCACATTCACAATACACCCAAGAGAAGCTCCCTCACCCCCAATGTGCTGGTGGGAGAAGTCCACGTCACCATAGACGACCAGCAAGGGCCGGGCGGTGTAGAGCAGCGCCTGGTTGGCCGGGGTGCGCTCTCCCAGCAGGGGTACGCTCTGCTGCTTCGCCCAGCTCACAATACTCGCCCAGTCAGCCGTCGCCGCCTGCACGAGACCGAGTGCTAGTGAACACTTAGGACTCTCACTCCCATCATGCAGGTTGTTCATTAACGTCTCTTTACAGTTTAAAATCTAATCACAAAGGCAGTTCCTAAGGTATATTAATTTCTCTTGTAACGGAATTAAAATGTGATTTGAAACATCCTTAACTACTGCATTCATCAGATAAAACGAACCAAATAGATACATTTTATCGATTGCTTGATCTATTATTAATTATTTAGTTTACAGCTCCTCATCCACATGAAATGTGACCCAAAAAGCAAAGAAAAGAACGTATCATTTCGTACGAACTGTAAAAAACGTGCAACCTGTGCACAGATGCGTTTCCACACCGGATCCCCTACGCACAGAAACAGCAAGTTTAGAAGGAAGAAGAAGCAAAGACAAAGAAGAGATAGCGAAGAAGGTATGAAAATGGAAAGAAGCTAAGTGGACACGAAAGATAGAAGTTCCGACAGCCTATAGCTGAGGCAACCTAACAGTGGTCCCCTAGGATCGCCCGTCCTCATAGCACTAGAGACACAGCTATAAATATTCCTACACCTAAGGAGCACGACTAGAGGACAATATGTAGAAAATCTTGACCAGTTGCGCTGTACGATCGAGCAGAATATGACAATGAGGCTGTATGCTCAGCGTTGGTTTAATGAACGTTGCTTAACTTTGGTCCTCGGCCATAACAAGAGGTAAAATGAGAAGATAATGCCCTATCTAATTTTCCGCCGTACGCAGGAGTAGCCTTCGAAGAACATATTTCATTAACAAAAGGAAATATCATATAGATAGTCGTTTGAGATCGAATAAGAAGAAATATTTCTACCCCTGGTCCCTCCGATGAATCATTACGCCGATGTTACACTTGAAACCTAAATTTCCCGAGTTGATGGTTCACCAAGGCACTCTGCGTCTCTATCTGTGTATAGAAGATTGCGAATAGGAACCGTACAGCAATCACACAGTAATTATTCGTGCCTACCCCCTAATCAGAGCAGTCATTACGCCCTAACAGACACCACAGAGGGGATTTCCCATTCTTCTACCCGCACAAAAAATTATGCACTCAGAAAATCTTCCAATGAACCATAAGAACTTCAAGATACACGCTCCAGCCTGACTTACACGAAACTCTTGTTATACACATAAAAAAACGAGACAATTGCTCTTACTCTCCGATAACCCAAGTTTGTACAGCATACATCAAATTCTTCGAACAAAAAAGAACACCACCGGGGTAGCTACCTGATGCATGACTCTAATTTTGTCCTCGTACTGAGACTGGTAAATTTCAGGCATGATGACCGCGACCGTGTCGACAGGCACTCCGTACTCGAGAGCCAAAGCGGCGTCGAACGTGTGGATGAACTTGAGGTCGCCTGCAAGAAGTTCAGTAATGGAATCTGTAGCTCACGCAGTTCAAGGCTTGACAAGTAACGCTGGATTGAAAGGGCGTTAAAATTTCATGATCCATGCAGTAACACACAAGGATATGGTTGATTTTCTGAACGACTAACACACACTAGTTTCAGAGAGAGTAATAATGTTTCAGATTCTTCAACTGTTTGATATGATATGCTATACTGACCCAGTCAAAGTGGACTTCACTGATTCAGATAAAATATCTATGAAAACAATATTCACACAAATAAAACGAGATATTCATACCTTTCAATTGTAAAATATCACACGCCTGATGGAGTCCATTCATTCAGAAATAATACAAAGAAACAAGTAAAAATTCTAAATAATTCAATCCTATGGTGATGAATAAACCAATTAATTTTCAGATGCAGTTTCGACGAAGCACGATCTCGTAATTAGCTTTCTCATCGTGAGAAGGTTCTATTTATTTTCTCTGTTGAAGATCTTAGCGTTTTAATTGCGCTAATTGAAGTCTCAATCTATGCAAGAGATTCTTTGAGAGAACAGATTTTACAGGCATACTTTTAGAGCACCCACAGACTAACTCGACACACCGCTACAAATATAACCCATGCACCAAAACATCACGGCTTTAAGAGGGCTGCTCACGCCAATGAAGCACTACTGAACTTAAAGTTCGAATTATCAGAAATCTCCCACGCAACTTGAGGAGAACCAATGTTGAAGAAAACATCGTCACCAACAAACGTTTCAGAATCCCGGGATTCCATGAGCAGAACACAGCTGTCACGACCTCAGTAGTGTGACGTGACCAACCTCAGTAGTGTGACGTCACCAACCTCAGTAGTGTGACGTGACCAACCTCAGTAGTGTGACGTCACCAACCTCAGTAGTGTGACGTCACCAACCTCTGAGCGTGTTCGCAGCAGTGATGAACTGTTCGTAGAACTTGGAGTCGCGCTGGCTGAAGTGGCCGAAGATGGTGGGCAAGTTGCGCTGCACTGCATTCTTAGCGTTGGTCAGCGTGCGCAGGTCCTCTGAGGGCATCAGCGCCATCTCCTTCATGTATGATACGAAGAACGCTCCACCGCGCTGCCCTTTGTATTCAAACGCCTGGCCGTGACGGAATACCTGCACCAAAACGTGCATGTGAGTATCACAGTACGATTCGGGTATGACACTCGTATGGTACGTATAATAATAGGCCAAGTTTATATGTTTGCTTTAATGTTACTATTCAATGAAACCCTTGAGAAATTTAATAGAAAAAAATTCGTGCGTACTGATTCTTGGGGGCGTATTTCAAATCAGCGGCACTGTGGCGGAGAAGGCAGTCCGAGTATCAGTGATAGCTACAGAAAACTGCATAATTTCCCATGGGATTTACTTTTATTTTTGACGGAATGAGGACGCTAGTAAGCAATAAGCAATATAGTTGCCTTAGTACCACAGGTCTAACACCGATAGAAAGCTGTGTAGGCGAAATAATAGTATTGTTAAGTTCAGACACACTGTATTCAACAAAACCTTCAAATGGATAACAAATTCCCCCGGTGGACCAAAAACCGTACCTTGAAAGTGGGGTAGTTCGCCACGCCGTACTTTTTGGCGAGCTCGTCATTGGCGACTGCATCGATCTTGGCGAGCGGGATGTTCACCTTGAGCAGGTCTGAGGCGGCGGAGGCGTACTCAGGAGCAATCTGCACCACAGGGGGACATGGGAAGACATCTCAGGGGTCACAACCTCAGGCTGCTTACCAGCACGTAACGCACGCTCATGTTATACTCTATTAGCGGCCAAACCAGCTCATACTGAGAAACATAACGAAAATTATTTATAGGCGAAAATATAACGCATTTAGAAAATGCTCTAAATGCTAGAGCTATCACCGCTGTTTTTTACACCTAATACACACTCCTATCTGATCTTGCACAGCTACCACAAATAACTCCATTTCTAATACAAGCAACATACGTTGGTATTAGCACAAGATTACAGTGAAGCAAGACGCATGGGTATATTTCTCTGTATCATTCCAAATTTAGTACACCTAACCCCAAAGCAGGTACCGCGGGACTTTCTTATATGGTTACCAAATGCTAGTGTTATTTCTTTAATACACCTATGTATTAATTTTTTCAACTAAAGGGGAAAATAAGGCTGCGAATAAACTTTCAAAATGGGAAAACGGACTTACATTTTCTAACCACAACCACCACACATTTTAGAGATCTCATAATAATAAAATCACATTTACCTTAACTGTAAACTAAATGAATAAGGGGTTCATAAAAGAAAAGTTATTCTTAGGAAATTTTTCCGTATCATAACTCCTGTGCAACCCACGGCAAAAATTGCGGGAACTATTCGTACATCGAAAGATAAAAACACCCTCTAGGGACATCAGCAGGTCAGAGCTGCAGACACAGGATACCTGACGAGCTGGCCGGCGTGACCCACCTGCCGGCATGACCCACCTGCCGGCATGACCCACCTGCCGGCATGACCCCCCTGCCGGCATGACCCACCTGCCGGCATGACCCACCTCCCGGCATGACCCACCTGCTGGCACGCAGGGCAAGAAGGAGAGTAGAATTCAACAAGCATCAGCGGTGCGGCGTTCACTTTTTCATCAAAATCCTCAGCTGTGAGCTCGATGACGTCCGATGGAGGAGGCTTGTAGTTGGGGTCGCTCTTTTTCTTCATGAACTCGACGATTGCTTAGGGAGAAACAGAAATATTTTATATCCAATAAAAATCATGCAAACTAAAAATAAGATGCACTTGTACTTTCACCTACACCACGAGGATAGTGAACAACAGCTATTAATTACCTGCTAAAAATAAGACGACTCAGGTTTTGCGCTGCTGAAGTCTGCAGATGATGAAATTAAGCGTGTCATACCCGAACACATCACAAGTATTTATGAGAAGCTTTTGCGCAGCCATACCAACTCGAACCCCTACACATACTAGTTTAGCAAACAGCATAGACACTCGCTCGCACGATAATTGAACATGGGGATAAGTAAATATAACCGTTCTGTTCCAAATTGAATGTAAACTAATTCCAGGACAGATTTCACTAGAATAAAAACGAATTATAATAACTAACAAGAATGGACTGGTTGTTACCTGCAACTCACAAGCAGTTGCGTTCATACAGATAATCATAAAAATTCCACACTGTAACATATATGTGCGGCTGACCCTGTAGAATGAGCTCGAACTTCACACACGAGTTCAGAGGTAAAATACAGAGCGGGTATTTGAGGGGCGGGGACAGCGACTGACAGAGAACTGAGAGGTGTGACTCTGAATTAAGCTGCATATGAATTCCTACAACAAAGGGCGACCCTGCAGAATACTTTTAATGGATTACGTGTTGCATTTGAAATCAGATACTATGTACATGAGGAATAGCATAGGGCTCTGAGTGCATTTGATACACGTTTCCCCCAACATCCACATCTGGCCATGCGATCTCGGTATTTTTCTCAGTAAAAGGCGGCCGACAGCGCATTTGCTTGCAATTTTACATCAATGATTCAAAAACAGCAATTCCGCTTATGAGAGTACACAGCAACAGCAAGTTGAGCCATTTGAGAAAATTATTATCATTATTAGTCGGTTAAAAGCTACCTAGCCACATGGAATACGGGTACGATTTCAAGAGAGCGAAGAGAAGGGAACATTTTGTATGAACTAAAGAAAACAGGGAATATACGCACAAGATGTGCTCCTACACATGATCTCCTTCACATAGAAACAAGTTAATAATGATGAGGGATAAAGACAAAGAAATGATAGCTAAGAAGGTGTAAAAATTGAAAAAGAAAAGTGGGCACGAAAGATAGAAAGCCTGAGAGGCTTTCTATCTTTCGTCTATCAGCTGAGAGGCTAGAGGCTTTCTGAGGTAACGTAACAGTGGCCCCTGGGGTCGCCAGTTCCCATAGCATAGAATAGACAAACCTAACCCTCTTGCCTATCCTATGCCTCATGACGGACATTCACTTCTTGAGCAAAAAAGGAGCACAGCTTCCCTGGAGGAGAGAAAAGTTACTACTGTATTCATAGACGTAAAAAATTGAAAATTTGCTGAGATATTTTTACTAATTTAGATAATGATAATATAGTAATAAATCTAATGGAAACTAAGGATTGTTGCAGATGGTACACATTCAATTTTAATCAAACCTAATCAAAACAATTGACACAAAATCATGGAAGTTCCACTATATGCTACTACGTGAACAGTCAGTAATAGTGGACCAATGCTACTATGATTGTCGTAGTATAGCAATTAACAGTTGTCTAAAAACTTCATTCAATCAATCATAAGTGACGTCCTTGGAGTCACTCGTATTTTGACGGATCTAATCAGACCGTAGAAGGTACACACTTCAACATTTCAAAATATCCCTACAATCACCGCCAACCTGTAGAGGTCCGGCCGCCGTTGTAATCCCCCACCAGCTTGCCACTCTCGAAGTACTTGATGGTAGGGTAGCCTGTGATGCCGTAGTGCTTGGCCAGAGCGCTCTCCTGTGTAGCGTCCACCTTCGCGAGGGGGAGCCCATCTTCCTTGAGCTTCTGGGCAGCAGCTGCATACTCAGGAGCCAGAGACTTGCAGTGGCCGCACCTACAGTCGTATTTAAATTATAAGCTTGCAAATGCCTTTATTTCTGGGCAGCAACAGTTTACTTAGGAGTAGGGCAATTGCAGTGACCACACCTGCGGTTGTATTTGATTAAATTCTCTGTTTACCACAGGCAAGCATAATGCTTCAAAATTGCATGTCACTAAATCTGCAGCGCCAGTACGTATAAGTTCTTGACAAAACAATGACTCCAACAAGATTCTCAGTAACCACACCTGACAAATTTGTATTATCAGACCTGCAGTGGCCAAGTATCTGTTGAAAATTTGAAATCAAAAGCAATCAGTTTGAAGTGACCACACTCACCAAAGGTAAACAGTGAAACTGTCAGTTATGGTGAAATTAAACTCAGAGCTAAGAGTAAGAATTCAATTGGTAGATATTAGTCTGAACTCTTCAGCATTATTAAACCGAATAACAAATCAAAATTCAAAGTCACATAAAAAATGAAAATCCAATGCAGTTTTATGCAGTTGTTTACTTATGCTATAACACTAACAAAGCTATTTACACTTATAGCCCAAATAAAGCATTGAGTTTTAGGGCTAATAAATTCAATGGGTTAAGAAATACCCAATGTGTATTTAAATACAATGGTACCTCCTGATTCAAATTTAATTCATTTAGTTGAGCTGTTCAAATTAGAAACGTTCAAACTAGAGAAATTTAACCATTGAACTTAATGTGAAAATAATACAATCCAGGCCTCCAAAATCCTCACACTTTTCGACAAACTACCCAATTTTCTCTTAGCTCATTGAACCACTACTTTTGAAGTAGCTATTCCAGAAACAAACCAAAGCAACGGATTATTCAGCATTACACAAGACTCATTCTCATCCTCATGTTCTTACTGATGACACACAGAAGGAAGAGGTCAGTATCCAAAACTACAAGGAATC
>VOMN01102860.1:0-10115 GCA_014899125.1 Orchestia grillus
TCCCTTCCCGCTCCCTTCCCGCTCTTACTGCAGGACTCTCCACTATGGAACCTACGACTTTGGACTTCAGTTTCGATTCAGTGCAAAATGCAGTAATGTGCTCACAGTGCTGGAAACATTTCGTGTGTGTTTCATGAATTCTGTTTGTTCTTGCTCGTTGAGAGCCAGATTACATTGTGTAGCTTGTAAGTTTGTCGTGGGACAGGAACGAACAATTGATGAGAGTCCCTTCTGTTGTATGGTCGTCGCAGACGAGCGCAAATGGGGTTTTTATTCAAACATGCAAAAGTAAGGATTTTCCACTTGTTAAATCCCCTCGTCACTCTAACGCTGTTTCATGTCTACTTATGCTAAACGATCGTCGAAGCGCTAGTAACCTTTCTATTACTACTACTACTATGCTAAACGACATAGAAAACACTCTTTGACTGCAATCTTCCCAGCTTGTTAGCTTCATAAAATGACTCATTTAAGGATTAGATGCAGAGAAGTAATTCGAACTACGGATGATACAAAACAACACCGCCAAAAGAGCGTGTTTCTCCGTTGATTGGTGGAGCTTGTCTGCAGCTGCCTACGCTTAGGCACAACGTGGCATGTCATTTTTAGTCACAGTAGCGTTATGACAGCGTTATCAAATGCCTGAACTCCATCGATAAATGAATCCAGCGCTGTGATGCTTCAAATGTCGGATAACTTTAACTCAATGCGCGTGTTTAAAACTTTACATCGCAACTCGTACCCACTAAGTAGTGACCACAGTTCCATCCAGTACTCGTACTATCGTTATTAACGTAATGCCAGGCTAGAGTGATCCCTTACGGTTAATGACGGAGACAAACGACACATCTAAGGGCCACATTACCTCCGCCTCTGGCACTGACCAACCCGACTGGCCCCACACTTCCTTTTCAGCCCCACACTTCCTTTTCAGCCCTACACTTCCTTTTCAGCCCTACACTTCCTTTTCAGCCCCACACTTCCTTTTCAGCCCCACACTTCCTTTTCCGCCCCACACTTCCTTTTCCGCCCCACACTTCCTTTTCCGCTTCACATTTTTCAGCTTTAAACTTTGTTTTCAGCCTCGCACACATCTGAGTTTGTTTACCAAAACATCAGACTTAGACAAAGTTTTCTTTCTAAAATTCCAGTCAATGTAGAATACTTGCTGACTTTTCGATTTGACGGCAGGTTAGCTTCAGAAAGCTAGACTGCTGCAAACTAAAAGTACCGCATTGGGGTTGTGGTGTGGGTCCGTCTCTTGTTTAAAGTAGCTCGCGCCCGCTGTTGAACGGCACCTAATCGTGCCCTCTAGAGCATCCTTAGTTAATTTCCGTGTTGTTCAGACTTCGAATTTCTGTGTTTATCTCACCTGAGTACATCCATGAGTAGATATGTAATGTGTGATATTCAAGCATTATTGCATGTATATTATACTAGTTGATGTCCCATTGTATCATGTGTGGTCGTAGGAAAGGTGCATGTAAATATTAAGTAAAATCTGTCTCCTTTCCTTTCATTTCCACTCCCCTACACTTCTCTCACTGCTTGTTCCATTTCTTCATCATTTCTATTTCTCTGCCTTTCTTCTTCTCTTGACGGTGTTAAATATCGTATTATGCTTATTACATACTGCAGTTATTGCACAGTGTTACTCTTGTATATCGCGTTCTTACTTTTTTGTGTTGTTTGGTGTTCAATATCACAGGTTCTATACTCATTTTTTTGTCTCACGTTTTATTTCTATTTAGCCATCGCAATTCCTAGTCAGTTGAGACTGTGAGTTGCCGTACTTTTCTCCCAGCCTCATAATGTAAATTTTTAGCGAGGATATTGAGCAGTTCTGCAGGGGCGTTTTTCATCAGAATCTTCACTCCGTACAAAGTTGTCATCCGTACATTGAACAGCTTTAGTTGTGAAAATCTATTGTAAATGTAGTCTTCTAATCATTTCCTTTCGTCGGGCTAGGGTGTAATTTACGAATCGATGAAGCTTTGTATACGGACAGAGTTTTTGAGCAAATGAGTTCAGGGATCCACGGACATAACCATCGGTTAACTACAGGCCTGTAAGCCTCCAATAACCAACCCTACACTCCCCTCTCCTCTCTCCTAGCTTATTAGGCACAGCAATGTGAGCCTCTTGGTTTAGAAAATGTAAGCTCAATATAAACAAAGCCATCAATTCCTAAAATATCACCCTGTTTTGGGCTTGCGATTGGGTGACCGAGCATTGCCTGGACGATATCTGGGGCAGGGTTTGTTCTACTCTGTTCTCGTCTTCCCATAACGTTAACTTGCCTGTTCAGCGACTGTTGCACACTTTGGCTGGGGCTACGGCGGTAACGCCTGTTTTTACATGTCCTTTGGTCCCATTAACTGGGCAGTTTTAATTATGTGTTCCCGTTGTTTCTTTTCTAGTGTTATTTTCCGCGGTGGTTTGGGGTGAGTACGCGACGGCGCTGCGGTCTGCCTCTACTTGTGGTCTGCTCCTTGGGGGCTGGGCCTAGTGTAGCTCCGCTGGCAGGTCTGGCGGGTGTGGGGTGTGGTCAGCGAGGGACTGGGCTTCAGGTTTACCATAAAACACGGCCAGTTTCTGAAGCCTTTGCAACCCTTTGCTGCAAGGCATATTTGCTAAATCGCAAAATCTGACACAAATCGACCACCAACATAGAATTGCTATTCATGAAGTGACTTTCGTTTATTTTGTAAAAAATGTAAATAAAGTAGGATAATTGTTTTACAACGCTTGTGAAAGTACACACTCTGGTTTATTTTTCGCGTAGTTTCCAGTCACATTGAGACTTATCGTAGTGTGTGACTAGCATTGTAATTCCTCAATCGTGGAATTCGGTCGCCTGCAGAAAAATCCCCCAGATGTCAACATGCCACGGCGTTTGATTTGAATAGCCATTTTCAAGTTTTTTAGTGCGTTACAGTAACTTTCAGCTTTAATGGTAGCATTTCTCTCCAAGAACTCTACTAGCAAAATTCCTCTTCTGTCCCAAAAGACAGTTGCCAAGAGTCGTAACGGCGTCAGTCGCAAGCGACTGAATTCTACGATTGCGGAATTTCAATGCTCGTTAAACGCTTACAAGTGTCTAATTGTGACTGCAAACTATGTGGAGAAATAAACTCGAGTGTGTACTTTCCAAAGTATTGTAGAACAATTCTCTAACTTCATTCACATTTTTTAAACAAGCGGAAGTTACTTTAAGAATAGCCCTCCTATTAAAAAGAAAATCGTAACGTGTAGTCATTTTCTGAAGGTGGTGATAGATAAACTCTATTCAGGCTTCTACAGCCCTACGCCAGTAAAATAAATCCATTACATCGATTTTTCCTGGTGGTGCGGTCACGTGTTCCATGCTTTCAATGTGTCACAATTTTGGTGCGGGCGAAGTGGCCGAGTGGCGGTTCAGGCGACGCGGCCTACCGTCGCGTGCGCTGCTCGGCTGAGGTCTATTTCAGAGTCAGCGAACTCCACCTCTTGAATTTCCGCTCTGTGTTTAGGAAAAGATTCCCCTGCCACAATATTTGAGCCAAGAAATGGAGAGGCAAATATGATGGAGGTCAAGCAGCGAACGTGTGGACTCGGTTATTGCCACTGAGATAAAACTCTGTGTTGTCTGAACCGCCGCCTATTCATGAGCGCAATTAACTAACTCAAGAATTCAGTCCATGCCAACAGCTTCGATGTTTCCCAAGCGAGTGCGCCAGAAGAGAGTTTCTTTTCACACTTGGTTATTTTAACAACTTGCTGATTAATATCTACACTTTCACAAACCACTCTATGAAAGTACCCTCCGTAGACACTGAGTCCTTAGCACGGCGAAGATCTCGTTTCAATGCGACCTAATGAGGCATAACCAAGACCTAATGCGACCTGATGAGGCATAACCAAGACCTAATGCGACCTAATGAGGCATAACCAAGACCTAATGCGACCTAATGAGGTATAGCCAAGGTGCAATGAAATGTGTGGTGGGCTACGCGATGCACAGCCCACGAGACCACACCTCGCACGGCACCAGCCAGCGAGCTGTAGGAGCTCGTGGAGTGCCAGTAACTCGAGCGCTAGTGCGCTGCTTCCTGCCCAGGCTTATAGTTTAGTGCAGCGGTTGCCGAGCTAGGGGTAATGGAGGGGTCTCTGGGAAAAGTTGTGAGCTCGTAATTGGGTAATAATGTTAAACCTAAGAGCAACTTACATCACAAACTGATGTACAGTATTAGAAAAAATATGAATACTGTCGGTTAGTTTTTCATGTTTATTGTTATCCAGTTTGACTTTGTTACTTAATTATTGGGTTATAACTTTTTTCATTGACCCCTCAGTGCTCGTACTTGGGGAGCCACTCGCGTGGTGGTGTGGTCTTGAGGTCAGCCCTCCCTTGAGGTGCCTTTGCTTATTTTCTGCTAATTCTCACTGAAGTTTAAAGAGTTCAGTGATTTTCTCGATGCTGGAACGTCGCAGATTGTGAAGTTCAGAAATTGTAGGTGCTCTTTTGCTTATGGTGTGTAGACGTGAGGCGGTTTTCATTATTGAGTTTTTTGCCTAGAGATTCCGCCTGCTAATTTCTATTCTTCCCAATCTTGTCTGCTCTATGTGTTCTTCTTCTCTGTTGTTCATTCCTTCTAGCTATTTTTCTTAGCATTCATTCTCTCCAGTCCGCACCTTTTTCGTGCTTCTCATATTTTTTTACTACACTTCTTTGATTCCCTCACTTATTTTCTGCTAATCTTTTTTGTGGCTCTCTGCTTTCATACCGCCCTCCTGTTGTGCCGCAATCCTATTACGCCTCATTATCTTATTGCGCTTTTCATCATCCTATCGTGCCTCAATCCTTCTGCTCCTAGTTATTTAAGCCTAATGTTTATTTCTTATATCTTTTGTAGTAGAGGATGTTTGCTAACATGTTCATTCTAATTGATGCCCAAGCCCTATACCATCCAGTTCATAGGTTCAGTCCATTTGGCCTCGTTCTTTTGAGGTAATTGCTGGTGTACAGCTGTACAGATCAGGTGGCTGGGGTGTGGTGTACAGCTGTACAGATCAGGTGGCTGGGGTGTGCTGTACGTTTGAGGTGTACATGCTGCAGGTTCTACTGTATCGTCGCTTTGGTTTTCATCATCGATTGTAACGTACGTGGCTCGTCTCCCAGACTGCTGCATTGTCAGTCATTGCTTGATTGACATCTCCTTTTATTGCCACTCCAATCTTCGTATCATCTAGCGAATTACGTTTCTTCTTATTCGTTATTTATGTTGATTTCTAATTATATTCAGCCAAGTTCGGTCATCCTTTAATACATCTAAGGACGTTATCCAAAAAAATTCAAGGGCGAATACAATATTAAAATTAATCATGTGGATTTGGATGAGTTTGTGTGAAAAAGTTGTTAGCTCATGCGTGGTGAGTGCATTATGTGAATCTCTTTCAATAGTCGCAGCATGGGCTTGAGCTGCGATTTTTGAGGCACTGGTCCTAAGGTTAGTGTCTTCTAAAACCTTGAACTGAAATGCTGACTCCCAGTTTATTGTTGGTACATCGTGGCTGAAACCTTATTAAAAATTAGCGCAGTTGCGCGATAGTCTTTAGACAGGTCTTCGCAGCGACGTTAGTTTTCTGGCGTATTCTGGCTGTTGTGTTTTTGTGCAGATTATTTTCATAAATTAGCTCGTGGCCGCTTACAGATCTCAGCAGTAATGTTTTAAAACGGACACAATGGCCGCGCCACTGGACTGTTGATCAGTGAACTCTACGAAATTAATTATGCTGAGTTTTAATAAGGAGTACGAGGGAATTGCAGCCTTCTCTTTATGTAGCGGAGAGAAACTGGCCATTATCAGCTGTGTACCACCGTTCGCCTTGATCACGACGCCATGCTTTGAAATGGGTTGTACTAACTCGAGGTGATTTGATTTACCCACAGGGTAGTGCGTGGGAGCAAAAATATATCAAAAGGACTTGGAACTTCTCTAGAATAGGTGGGAATCCTGAATGCTATTAAGACAAGCTAATCATGTTACTGCTTTTTCCTGAACTTCACATACTTTGCGAGAAATTTTCCCATTATCCTTTACAGAAATTTTAGTACATTTGACTTGTACATCTATAAAAATACTTTAAAATGCTTCATCTGAGTAGTGCTTCAGCTCTTTTGATTGCATGACGTGGCTTTGTTAAATAAACGTTGATTGTAGCTTGGACTTCATGTCCGTTATTTTGTTATTAGTTTTAATTCTGCACTTAGTTCATGCTGCACGTGTTCCGTAGCTCTTGTAACTTGAGTCCTATGGTCTTCGATGTTTGAAATTGTCTCTATTTCTCCGTGACCGCTTGGTGTGCGTGGTCATTACGGTGGGGTGGAGTTGTTTGCCCATTTACGGTTTGAGGAAGCGGACTCTCGGAGACGTTTCTTTGGGCACCGCATCCTCTACCTGCTCTCTTCGAGATGAGAATATGAAGAGAAATAAGGTGTGCAAGCCAAAAGTATCAGGAGGCATCAATCTTGTTGCTCGAGAAAAATGTTCAAGCGAAAACAAAAGGAATTATGTAGGTCAGATTTTTAAAATAACTGCTGATGAGTCACAAAACCTTGACTGGAACAGGAGCAACAGCAGAGAGTGATGATTTGTTTGAAGAGTTGGAAGGTGAAGTGTCTGCAATAATAGGGTGAGGGACGGTGTGCCGTGGCGTAAGTGAATGGTGAGCGTCTGTGGAACTGGTGTTGGTGAATATCAAGTTGAGGTGTGAAATCTTGCCAATCAATCTTTGCATACGTTTTTGGAGAGAGTTTGCCAATATGTTAGAGACTTTGAAGCAATTGAGTATGTATGTAGTATTTCAAAGTGTGAATGAAAGAGGGGGAGAAGCACTGGTTCAAGGTGCTGTAGAAGAATATGTTCCGTGCCAGGTAAAGAAGAAACTATTAAAGTATTCTATGGTTCTATTTACCGTATTAAAGAAGAAAATTTGAGAAGATTTAAGTGAGCCAATATAAATATGTTGCAAATTTGGAAGGAACCTAAATTCCGTGGTGACGGGAAAGAAATCGGGTTGTCATTCGGATACAGTGCAGGACATGGAACAACAAGAGATTTGTTTTGCCGTTCTCTGAAACTAACGATAGTTAGAATTTCTTCATCCTGATTGATCTTCTTTACTAAAATCGCCTTAGGTAGTTCCGGAGGTGAAAGTTGAGAAATAATGATGACGCAATGAATTATAGATACGTGATTTAAAACTACTGTAAAAAACACGATGTGAGCTACTAAATAGATTCAAGGAGGAGGTTTTGAATATTACTCTACAGAGAAAAATGTGGGATTGAAAGTGCCTCACTTATTCAGTAATTAATGTCGCATGGAAGGACAATTTCCATGCCAGTGTTACGCAATGCATCCTTACAGAGAGCTTGTCACTAGTAACAAGCTGAGTTAGTGCTTACATCGTGACGACGTATGTAGTAGCTATTTTTGAAAGATGGAATAGTCGTACAGCTTTGGCGTATTTAAAGTGAACTTTTCATGAAACTCGAGTCTTTTGGGGAAATGAAATATTGCTGCAACTTGTTTTATGCGTTGATTTTTAGTGCAACTTTTTTGTAAATAAAAAATTTAATGAAACTTGGGCCTTCCTTATGAATGGAATTTTCTCGCAACTTCTTTAATTTCTTACAAATAGAACATCCATGTAACATGAATCTTGTTCAAAAATTAAATTTTCGTGCACCTTAGGTTTTATTTTACGTGTTGAATTCTCTTGTAACTTGAATCTTCCTTCCCCCTTGATTACCATGCCTCGTCTGGTGCCCCTGGCAGGTGGACGACCGACTGCACGAGATCATAGGAGCCCTGGTGGGGGGCACGGACCCCCGCGAGGAGACCCTGGGCAGCATTGACGCCTGCCTCGAGCACCTGCGACCCGACAACGCCACGCTGTCCAGCGGCACCCGTGCTCGTGAGTCCAGCCAGTCCTGCTCATTGGGGCCGTCCTGAGTGGGGCACTCCTGAGTGTAACCAGATCCAATTGAGAAGATTCTAATTGGAATGGCTCTTAATTGCAGTGATCCTTGGTGGAATGATCCTAGTGGGAGCGATCCTGGTTGGAGCAATTTTAGTGGAAATGATCCTAGGTGGAATGATCCTAGTGGGAGCGATCCTAGTTGGAGCGATTTTAGTGGAAATGATCCTAGGTGGAATGATCCTAGGGGGAACGATCCTAAGGGGAACGATCCTAGGTGGAATGATCCTAGGTGGAATGATCCTAGGTGGAATGATCCTAGGGAGAACGATCCTAAGGGGAACGATCCTAGGTGGAATGATCCTAGGTGGAACGATCCTAGGGGGAACGATCCATTCTAGTTGAAATGATTTCTAACGTATAATTGGAGCAAAATTTGATAGGTCATGGATTTTACTTGGAACATATATTGAAAAATTTAAATTTTGAAACGGAAAACTTAGTAGAATACTGTATTAAAATATTCACTACAAAGAATGATGAACTCTTTTACTTACAATATGACCAAGCTGCTTGATTGGACTCTCCTAACATGTTCCAATTAGGAACGGTACCTCTGCAGTGCGTAATGTTGGTTGTGTGGTAAGTCTTTGGAAACATCAAGCGGGCCTCATTGGTTTGTGATCCAAGCCTTCTCACTCTTACTCAGGGTGCGTCTTCTGGGGAGCAGGCAATCAAAAGTTTGAGCTTATTGCATGCTTATTTGTTTTCTCGGTTGTCGGTGCATTCAATTGGGCCTTCCACTGTGGTAAATCGTGTTAAAAGTCAATCACTAAGTCCAGGGTTTATCACAAATTAAGTTCATATTTGAGTGAGGTAGCCAATCCAACTGTTCGTGTTTAACGCTATTGAAAGTCATCAGGCGTTTGGGCTAAATTGAAGGAGTTCAGGTCGTATAGTTAAATTTGTTCAACAGTGGGACTCGATCTGAGAAACTTATCGTTCGATATTGAAAAAAAAAATGTTAAAAGATTTAACTTCTGAAAACTACAAGAATATGCTTCCATGTGTTCCATATCCAAAATAACAATATGCCTTCAAAACCTGGACACAAGTGAGCAGCTGAACGGTACTCGACACGCCACTGAGGGCAGAGGTTCCACTGAGAAATGGGCAGCACGATATCTGCAAACCACAGAAATTCTTAAATTCTTATGAATATAGTGAGAATTTTCCTCGTCCTAGTTAGTGAGCTGAGCCATTTGACATCACTCTTCAGTTCTATGTTCCTTAACTGTGCCTGTATTTTGACTTGCTAATCTGGAGTGCGCAATTTGACCCGGTGCTGTACAGCGGCTGTGGTTCTGCTGTCGCCCGAGGAGCGCGTGTGCGTGGAGGCGCTGCGGGGCCTGGCCGCCCTGCTGCCGCTCCTGCCTCCGGAGACCGTGCTGCCTCACACGCCTCTCCTCCTCATCAGGGCTAGGCTCTTCGCTGAGAAGGTATGCACGCAAGCACATGGCAAAATTAGAGGGATCTCTCCGTAAAGTTTCGCGGTATCGTTAAGTCAAGCTTTTAAAATAAGGTGAAGTTTGTACTTCGCTCACTTCGCTCAAACAACTCCATTGTTCGAGTTGTTCAGTTTTGACGCTCGGGTCCTCCCTGAGGGCTGCTGGTGTAACTTATTTACCATGCCTCCTAGTGCAAGCAAGCAGCGCTTCTCTCAAGGTCCTCGTGCGTGCAGGTCCCATCTCCCCTTGTTGCCTCCGGGAGTTTTGTGAGGGCTAAATTGCACGATTAGGCTTGGCTGACTCATTTATTTGGCTCGTCAATTTTTCTTGTTGAAAAAGTCAATGACTGGATTTATTTGTATTGGTTTTGAGATTTTTGTGTGGCGTCGTAATGCCACTTGATCTGAGGTAAAATCCTATAAGCCATCTAGCACAAAAGGCTGTGTGCCAGGATGGTGATGAGGCTGATTTTGGAGGTCCAAGTGCTGTGTTGCTGTTTACACATCTGTACTCCCATGGGAGGGTTAAAAATACTGTGAGCACACCTGCCCTCTAGTGGTCGAGTCACACACTACACACCTACCAGTAGTAGTCACAAATCCTACCAGCATAAGAACCACAAATTCTACCACAAACCAGTAC
>VOMN01102865.1:0-38753 GCA_014899125.1 Orchestia grillus
AAGAATGGCTTGAGTCGTTGATCTCTGAGACCGGAAGCCAAATCTTAACGATAATACGCACAACTATTCAAGACCGCGATTCATTAATTTCGAAATTACCGAGCGCGCAATTTGAAATTCAACTAAAATTTGTTTGAAAGACACAATTCTTTGCATGGCTACTCCAGCGTACCGTGACGTAAATATTTCCCATCGAAATTTGAGCAGTTGTGGAATGTATCTCAATTCTAAAAGATAAAAATAAAACAATCGTGGGACCTAAATACTCGGAGAAATCGAGTGAGCGACTCAAATGGAACAAGAAAGAGATTGAAAAATCGGTTACATTCTTCGATGAGCGGGCACAGGTCGAAGAGTGACGGAGCGGTTGACAGGAGGCGTAAACAGTTGGCGCTGCAGGCAGCCCTGCACTCAATTTAGCGCTGTCAGCAGCATGCGACGCGGCACCCCGGTGGCCAGTCCGCCTTCAAATTCCTGGAAGCTCCCCTCACCCACGCGTAAGAGCGACTGTAAACAACCGGACTAGGGACAAGTCGCTCTCTGCACCGAGTTGGTTCAAAACAACCCCCGTCCTTAGACGGCTCTTGTTCACACATTGCAGGGTCTAAAACATCGGTTCGTGCACCATTGGAGAGCTCGCTATGGGCTAGTGATTCTTATTCGCGGGCACGGTAAACTGTTTTTGTACACCATTTTGAAATGATTTAACGATACTTACACTTCTTATGTTTTTTCGTAGGACTTGGAGTCAACTAACACAGACTCTGTGCACCGCTGCGCAGGAGGGTGACTAAAGANCGCTGCCCCACTAGCTCACACGCAACAGACACCACACCCAGAGGTCCTCGCAAAGAAAGGCAGCTGCGACGCCACCCAGCGAGGTATTCAAACGTCCAAGATGCTCCGCACTGAGGTCGAAGAAGTGGAGTCGAGGCATTGGAGGTCTAATGAGTGTGTTTAGTCCCTTCTCCCTTGAAATGCTTTTTGTTTTATAATATCTAAAGTAGAACACAGTTATGATATAAAAATTATCTGACATAAATTGAAATGAAATTTAGATTGTATAATTAATTGAGGCTCCCATTTTAAACTGGTATCGTTGTATAATAAAAATGAGTAATGCTTCCAGTCAAACCTTCATTCTAGTCTATGACCGGACAACGGTAAGCTGTGGATTTTGTTCTCCACTATACCACCCGTGTCTCGGTGGATCAATGTAGGTGAGTCACATTAACATTTCTAACCTTCCAGGTCGTCCGCAAAGAACTTAAAGAGAAAAAGAAGTACAAGACTGGCCATAATTCGTGCGACCACGTGTTCTAACTTTTGTTGATTTCATAGAGTAAATGGCGCTTCTAGCAAGGATGTATAAAATTTAGACGTTCTCCAAAATTGATGGGAATTCAGGAAGGTATCTCCACATTAGAATAAATATGACAAACACAAAGCTACAATTCAGGAAGGTATCTCCACATTAGGACAAATATGACAAACACGAAGCCAAAATTCAGGAAAGTATCTCCACATTAAGACAAATATGACAAACACGAAGCCAAAAGCTGAAGTGAGTAAAGCTGCGTAGCTCACCCAGCCTGAGTTGACGCCGTGCCGTCACATCACACAAAAAGAACCATTCCTGCTTTGCTGAACACCGCCACAGCAAAATTTGAGGAAACTGTCTTTTGCGGAAATACAATTCATCCCCGGAAAACTGAAATATTAAAAAGAATATCCTAATGAAGATGTCAAAGTCAACATTGAGGGAGTCTGGTCTCCTAAAGTAGAGCTCATCAAATATTAAAGTTTAATCTAGGCAGAGGCGGAAGCCGCACGCCTCCGTCTAGCTCTGGTCTCTGACTCAATAGCGAGCTACAGCGTCATTCAAACTTCCCCTCAAGCAGCGGGGCCAGAAATAGAATATGATTCTCCGGTGGAGTTATTAAGTTTTCCAAATCAATGTATCAGATGTATTAAATCCCCTCATTTGGCACACAGATATTCAATGCTGGAGAACTGGAGAATATTTTTGTTGGCTGCAATAGGCTTACATACCATCCTTTGGATGAACAAACCAAGCCCGATGAGGTCCGTGAATCTGTAGAAAATTTTTCAACTGATTTGTTTAATGCCAGAACATGGCAGACTCTCAAAGAAAAGGTGTACAGTTTAAATTTCAGTTCCACTTTTATTTTAAATCTAAATTTACTTGACAACTACGTCATTTGTAAAAACGATTTGGCTGATTTATACTGAATGAATTTCGGGGATAGCTGCACCAAATGGGGCAACAGTCGTTTTTACATGTAAGTATTCAGCACTTATCTTCACAACTGCCAAGTTATTTAAGATCAGTTCTTTGTGCAATAATAAACATAAAATTTTAATAGAATGACGATTAATATCAATGCTTATGAACACGTTTCCTTGACAGGGAGTGAAAAGAAATTCTCAATAAAAATGTTGTGCTTGCAGATACGAGGTAGCGCGGTGGTAAACTGAGTCACTTCTTCAAAATAAAAACAAAAAATTGAAAATATAAACGTACAAAGCGCACATGATAAGTGTAGGTAAATGATAACGTAATTGTAATTCATGAACATGAACACACACAAAGTGAAAAATTTAAATACTAAATACGCTTTATGTCATTAACACTAAATAACTGATATAATAAACGCTTGTATGCGTGTAATGAAGAGGTGGTTGGTGAGTAGTAGCAGTAGTAGTAAGGATACAAACGCTTTAGGAACTCAAACTATCTTGCCCCGAAAGAGAAGGGACCATTTAGTATGCATGAACTTATGAAAACGGGGAATCTATGCACAAGGAGTCTTTTCACGCAAGATCCCTTGCGCATAGAAACAGCAAGTTGAGAAGGAAGAGGAGGAAAGATAAGAATACCCAGCAAAGAAGGCATGAAAAGGGAAAGAAGCGGAGTAAGTACGTCGAGAAAAAGAAGTCCTGGAAGCCTAGCTAAAGCTGAGGTAACCTAATATATGACTAGTGAGTGAACCGGTATTTTTTTTCCCTTTTTCAAAAAATGAAGATAAATTAGATATGCGTAGAAAAAATTCTTCTTGGGAGAAGGCGAACGGAATTAATTTCCAACTATGAATCATAGTTTCAGTCTCATCCTGGTTATGGACTTACACAACACAGCTTTACGCTTGGCAGTTTTCGCAGCAACTTGCTGGATATGAGAACACGACAGAGTAGTGACAGCCAAAAGCAACCTCCACGAGTACTTCAAAATGAACATTACTCTTCATCCCTACGAGTTGAGAGCTCGCGCAATTATTTTTCCAACGCGCTGCACCGGAACACAGAACGCGCAGCAACGCAACACATAACGCCCAATAAAAAACAAAACACCCACAAAAATTTGGCCAGAAAGCGCGGCAGGGATCGTATAGCAGGGAGTGAGATGGCCGTTCTGACGCTCAGAACAAGTTAAACTAGATTGCATGCTTAGACGCAACCAGCGAGGTCTGCCCTCCCGACAACGGGAAACAACTGCGTCAAAATTACTATGATGATGCTAAAGTTGGCTTTTTGCTACAGCGTAACGCTGCGTTTGGAAGATATTCTCTACACATGAAGTGACCACGCTATACACGCAGTGTCCAGCCGCTCTTGTACTTCTTTTTCCCGCGGGAAAACAAAGATGGCGTTCCTTAAGACACGAGTTAAAACAATGAACTGGTCCAATACTGCCGTGAAGTTAACCTGCGACCATTTGATGCGTGTGGGTAAAGTGAAGAAGAGTGTGATTATTTCCCTCGTGATGGGAAGTAAAGCCGGATTGGTTATCATTTAACGCGCTTCCATCCCGAAGAAATATGACTCTACGGGTCTGCTTCCCACAAAGTCTCGTGCCCACTGCTCTTTAGTCAAAAGTCGGTCTGAACAGTGGTCTCAGATTGCTTGTTTAAAACAGCTTTTGCATTTGAACAAAACCTTTAAGCTTGCGTTAAAATCCAACACTTTGGTGTTTTATTTTCTACAAATATCGCGCAGTGAAACAATGAACGTGTTATATATGTGCATAGACAGAGAATTTCACTTCAAGCGGGGAAGAAAATTTTCTTAGTTACATTGATCATTTTTAGGTATTGTATCAATGGTGTAGTGTAGAATATTCACGAGTCTAGTCAATTATTATTGTAAATGTAACGAATAGACGCAACGGCACTCTTTCGAGCGAATTATTGCATTTTACAGTTGCAGTAACTCATCTACCAAGAGTACTGTACTCCGTCACACGGCCTTGTCCACATTTTGAAAAAAAAAAGAACTTAGGCCTACCTCAGAGATACTCAAATGTCACGAAGAGATGCAATCCCCAGGTTTAGGAAAGCAAAATGCAAACGTGTTAACTTGAACAAAGTTCAGGAATGGACAGTGAGGGTGCGTTTTTCAACAACGCCAAATGAACTGATCGACTTAGTGTGGGCAGAAGCGGCAGGCAGACGAGTCGCAAGGGTCACACCGTGAACTGATATCACTCACCCGAACACGTTCTGGAACTCATGAGACGGCAAATGGCTGAATATGAATGAAATTAACTCGTCGAAATTGGATGTGGGATCTCATTTTTTATTTGTAAATCGTAGGATCAGGTATTCATAGTAATCATCACATACGGATAATTTTACTTCATGACACGAAGTATGCATTTCAATTGTGGAACATTAGAGCGACGCCTAATTATTAACTTCGAAACACCGTGCGTGCCCGAGGGAAATCAAATAAAGGATTTGCGTGAAGTCAGTGCATGATCAAGCACTAAATATATTCTTCAATATTTACACGGAAAAGCTTTACCCGGTGCCTTCATTGCTTGATTCTTCATTTCGTGATGACCCTATAGACCAGAACTGAGGGACCTGCAGTGCGCGTGCCTGTCGTGTCTCGAGGGCCGTCTCTTGAACGCTCGGCATAAAATATAAACATGATCAGCCAGGGTAACTTTTGAGGGGAATGTTTAAAGCGTTCAACATTTTACGATGACGTTTCTTCGTTAGTAATTGTATAATTGGACAGCAACCAACGCCGATGCAAACAGTCAGGCTCACCAATTAACAGTGCGAAAACTTCTCCAGTGTGAAGCTATACCCAATTGTCATTTAAGATCATTAATAATAATCATCAATATAATTCTTTTTTTTTATAAGCAGCTACTGAAATCAAAAGCTGTGTCGCTGAAATATAAGGATTTAATTGAACTTTAAGGACATCTGTGCAGTATCCCTCTCTCTTTGCTTGCAGTTTCACCAACGGTGGCTGTTAAATTCATTAAATTGAACTCAGGAACCATCGGTGGCTCATAAATGTAATTAGGAAGTTGAAGTATCAATGACGCTTGTCTAATATTAATCATTAGGGTCACAGAACTTGCGCTGAGTTTCAGTGGGTGCAAGAATTAAGTAATTACTAGTTTTTAATGTGAATGTTGCCTCTGAACAGAAAAATCTGAAATTTAAATCATGATCTATTTTTTTTGTCTAAGACACTCATTTCAGCCGCTTTCGTGTCACTCTTGACTCAACTAAGAGGAAAATTCAATAAACTTCATAATTGATTGACACTACCTCCTCCTCTCCTCCCCCCCTCCTGCTACTCTTATCTACGAGGAAAAATGTATTTTCGGTCCATTCTCTCAAGAGCAAACTGTATAAAAAAGACCACGGAATTGTAAATTCCAATAATATCGTTTTTGGCAACAATGACTCCATGATGGAGGATAATTAATATTTAATATTATGAGAAATTATATAATTATTCATCAATTATAACGATTCAACCGTGAAAACCCTGGTCTCGGACGTACACGATCATCCATCCTCCCAGACCTCGAGGATCAATGCACAATCTCCGCAAGATAACGAAAAAGCAGCCGATTTTTCAGGGTAATTTGGATCACTGTTAGGGTAATTTATTTATAGATCAACCCGGCAGCATTACTTTTAGGCTAAGTTACTGCGGGGCTTGAAGTTAGGACCGTTCTGTCTCCATCCATCACTGGGATCCCCAATAATGACACTGCAGATTTAACAAGAGAGCAATAAAGTCTCAAGATTGACTTCATTGCTTGGCGAGCTTGGTGATGCATGAAGACAAACCTACTGGAATGCATAAAATCTTACCACGTTAAAGATTTTATAAAATCTGTTTTTGAAAATGTGATATATACGTTTTTGTTGAATTAGGTTTAAGACAATTGTCATTATTCATTGCTAATTTAAAGGTTTTCGATATTTTCAGAATACTTTCCACTGACGTAACTGAAAATCTTCAACCAAACCAAGAGAAAAAACTGATCATTATAAACTAATTTGTGATATTTGGTCACGTCATGATGAGCGTAAGCATTCATTATTTTTATGCATTGGTAAAATATTAGATACTAGTCTTTCCGCGATCGCGGAACCTAACAATAGAAAAATTTTGAATTAGCTATCGAACTGAAATGCTTTTAAAATATGAAATAGCCATTAATTTGAATAACGATAGCAAAAATACACTAAATTTGATTGCAATCACTTGTATTTTCCAACTCAGCAACAATTCAACTTGAAATATGAATATTCCACGGATAAAATTATTAAGTAGAGAACATTGGCATAATTTACGGAAGCAAATGCATCATTTCACACGAAAATTACAATCACACGATAATTTACAATTTACAGCTGCTCTTCTCCCCGACTTCACCGGTAATAAAAATCTAACTCTGAGAGCTTGATTCAAACTCATAACTAATTGCGTGCCATACTTTATTGCGGAAAGACAAAGTATTGCAGAATACGAATTTAAGTGGAGTTTTCACACGAATACTTATAATTTGCAATTTGCCATTACTCATTGTAATAGGAGACGCATTTGGAAAGGTTCCTGAAGCAAATGGCAAAACCACTATCTTCCGTCTCTGTGTGGTCCTGAGGTGGTGTATGCGAGTGAGCTGACGCTCGCGAGACCTGCGGGAGTTTTGAGAACGCACAGCGGCCCCAGAGTTTCTTCAAAAATATGACGGAGGCGCAATTGCGTCATAAGTACGCGCTCAAACCAACAGCTTATACGCAGCCACTAAGCTTATTCTCAGAACTAAAAGAAATGAAAAGTCCCTTCATTTGTAACATCCTCATCATGTGCAGCGGCCAATTTTAAATGAAAGAAATATGCTCAATATGCCCGAAAATATCGTTATTTCATTACTAGCGAGAGCTGCTTCAATTGTGAAGAAAATGTTATGGTCTAAGCTCCATTTCATGATTTCTGTTAGTTTTTCAAAGGTGTTTGCGATGTAATTTCAAAAATACAATGTCTTACGGTCGATAGTTCACTCCCAGTATGATTGAAAAAAGATTCTTCATGGGTCCTCTAAAAACGAATCCCCTAAATTGGCAAAGTGGATCCATTAATCATGTTTCCAGAGGCAGTAAAGAGACAACCAAAATTAGGAGGAAATGTATTAGCCTTGGGTAATTATCTCTCTAAGTTTCATAACCTAATTGATTTTCCATTGTACCGAACTTTCCTTCACAGTGAATGAAGCCACAAATCCTTCGCCGTTCAGTAAAAAAAAGCACGGCAGATTTGGAGTAAGCTAGAGACGGGCCAAAATTCTCTCCGAATATACACACCATTACCTTGGGACACAATAAAAGTAAACAGGAAAGGCCGTAATTGCATGTAAATTAGCAAGAACTGGATTTTTCAGACCAGTTCCAGCGACCGTTAGCACCAGATGCGGCCAGCAGGATTACTTGAAATACTTGTGAAGCAAAATGCAAAAGTTGGGGCATCGTAAACCATGAACTTGGTGAGAAAAACAGGTATTCGTGAACCCAGTGGCATTTCGCTTCTATGGAAATATCTCCACGAGCTCTCGTTTAATTTTTAGTGAAAATATTAGCGTATGTTTAGTTAGTTTCATATTTATTACGTCATATACGAGTATGATTCCCTTGATACATAAATCAACTGAGAGGCCTAGTAGCATATTTGAGTCTACAAAGTTAATGTGAACAAATACATAGATACCTACTTTGTGTTAGTAGAAATTTGTAGAGTAAGTTCTTTCATTGGTAAATGCAACTGCCAGTATGAGTAAGTGATTTGAATTTTAAATAAGATTTGACTAAGATCCTTTTCACCTTCTGAGTATAATTGACTGCTGTAGGCCCCTACTAAAAAGAAAGCAGTATTTTCGTTGTAGAGGAAAATGTGACCATACAAGCCAAATTCGGACAGCTCCTCTTCTCTGAATCGAGATAGACTGGCTCTGCATCTGAGATTACATATTTATCTAAGCATAGAACAAAATTCAATTTCGTATCTTTACAAGCTTGCGAGGAAAATTAAAGGGGAGCATGAGAGATGCTGCGGAGGTAGAAACGAACGTATAATAGCTCGAGCGTGAGTCACCGAGTACCTGTGGCAGGCAGAACAAGACTGCAATGATCTCATACAAGCCTAATGTGACAAGATGTAATATTCAACTCTGAGAGCCCCTCAAAAACTTGACGTCTAAACTGACATGAAGAGAAGAGGCGGCATCAACTCATTGAGTAGCTCTGTCCGAGGACAGGACACACGTGTTGGGTGCGGGACGTCATTGTGATATAGATTCCTTTACATAGTCTTTCAAATGCAGAGTGTCAGATAGTATAACAAAGTAAATTAAGAAATTAACTAGTTCCATGATGCATTTCCAAGTTGAATGTTATACAAGTTAACATGATATATGGTCCTGTGTGATAGTAGTATACCCGTGCTGTTTCAGATTTCATAAGTAATTAAAAATAAATAAATTGATAATATCCTACGTATTTTTCAATAGTTCAGATTACCTATACTGTTGCAGTAAGTACATCAGTTGGCTTCGAAATACGTTATTTTGAACACTGTGATACCTCTTGTATCTACTGAAATTTTTAATTTCGTCAAAGGAAAGCCAACAGCAGCAGCTCGAGTTATTCAGTCCTCATATATGATACTAAAATAAGTTGGACTAGCTGGTTACATGCCATGAGGGCCTGCATTGCCGTGTATAGCCAAATGTTAAAATTGTATTTAAAAAAATCAGCTGCCACGGTCAGTTCCGAATCACTCCTCCTTGAATAGTATGGATACAAAATAGTTGCTGTTTCTTGTTCGATCACAGAGGAGAAATATCGCGGCATGAAAGCTCGAAACAAAAAAAAATAAGCTCAATTAACAAGAGAAAAATCAGTACTAATTGCATCTAGGAAGTAGATATCAAATCGGGCTCTGAAGAGTAAAAAAATATTACTTTGAAACCTTGAATTCCTCAGAAACTTAAAAGGACTAAAACTTTTAAACTATGAAACAGTTTTTCCGTGTGTAAAAGCATTTATTAGAAAAAGGAGAAACTTCTAGTAAAATTCAGACGTGCAATGATCTTGGAAATCAGGAGACGTCGTCTCTAACTTGAGGAAAAATTTATGCGTTTGTAAAAGCTAGTTTTTCAGTGCAAAAAAACAATGGTAACCCCTACGAGGGACGACTCTCACTCCTGTTCAAATTAAAAAAAATTGGATCCTAAGCTTAGAAAAGTTTTGCAATACAAAAAATTCACGACCGAGGCAGCGACCACGTAGCTAGTGATTAAAAAGCATAAATACGGCCGCAATGAAAACTGCCAGGAACGTAGAAAACCTCAAAATTCACAAAAAATGTGAGAGTGTCTGTTCATTAGAGAGCAAACCACAAAAATAAAAAACCCTCGGTTCTGAGCCACAAAATGTGAGCCTTTCTTCCTTGCGTATTTGTGGAGCGCGCAGCATTTGTGCTTTAGCAAGCTCGCACTCGCGTGTAATTGTCAACTAAAGTGCAGGGTTTATGCGACAAAAAGAGGGTGCGCATAAGTCTCGCCTCCAGATACCGGGGCAGGCCTACAGCAGGATTTGCGAGGCGGTGTGCGGCGCTGGGTCCTATCGGGTGCTGGTCTCACGCGCACCGCTCCTTCCCTACCTTCTTTTTTTCGCGGATAAATTCCAAATACTACAGATTTCTATCAGGGTGTTTCAGAAACAATGAGGCCTAGAGTAAAATAAATACTGTAGGGTATGGTGAGCACCGGCGTGAAAAAAGCTTTGCACGCACGTTTCCTTGAGCTGGCCTGTAGGATGTCACAAAGGACCAGAAGGAGCCCAACAATGCGCAGCTGTATTGACATTAGGTACGTCTTATTGTTATTACTGTCATTTCAATGCCGTCCACCAGAAATTTTGCACGCTAGCAGCAAACCTACTGTTACATGTAACTGCAAGCAAAGAATCCTATTATCTCGTTCAATATTTTAAAAAATTCAATCCAGAGAACTTTAACTGCAATTCCTTTCCATCCTGGTGATGTTGGGCGAAAATATTCACAGGAATAATCAGCAAGCACTTAATGAATACCTTAGACAGACACCTACAAAATATTTTCCTATATTTGGGACTCGAACTTTCGAACAAGGGTTATTGTTCTCCATTGCAAAATTACTCATTATACACGTGGGTCATCGCGTTTGCTCATACTGAAACACGTTTCTCATTTTCATGACAAATTTTTCCCTCCACTCGTTGAGTTAATAAAAAATCAGTCACGATTATGGCATCATAATGCGCGTTCCTGGCATGTTGAATTCTCCGGCCTCTAAAACGGCGGAGCTTCTTCGGGGAAGGTTATCTCTTTACACATGTCCAGTGCCTAATGCCACCGCGGTGCAGCTGCTGCACCACGCACCAGCGAAATTCATGCAAAATTGCTGCGGCCAAATCAAAGACATGTCACGTACTTCTCGTTCGTACATTAACCCACGTGTGGAGTGAGGCGTTTTGGTACAGGGTTCTTATTCTGAATATTCAAGCGACCGAAGAAGATCGCGAAGGAGCGTAGAAAATCTAATTTTCCGCGGGTAACAGTCAATGGAGTTGTGTGCTGGGGGAGTTTACCCCCTGGGGACAGGGGAACCTTGTATGCGTGGATCAAAAGGTCTATGGAACATAACTTAGAGTTCGAGGTGTAAGTTTCTAACTTTCTTTTTACGTAAAACGCTTACGTCAGAAGTGAAAAATCCAAGGAACCAAGCTTTCGAAAACACCAGCGACTTTTCGACGAAACTGTGTATGATAATTCCCTCACCTCCACGTTCGCATAACATTGGGTACAGTTCTAGGCTCTTTCTTCTTAGTTAAAAGCAGTCCCTGTTTTCACCATTAATTAAACGAGGTTAAATAAGGATAATGTGGGGAAATAAACTTTACTGCTATCAAGTTCATATGCCACACCTGTTCTTTTAAATGCTTATAAATACTGACAGGGCATCTGACTGTTGCGAGGATGTGGGGTTTAATCTTCCTTCTTCAAAGGAAGTAAATACTCCGCGATCGCATGAAAATTAGCTCTAAAGGGCGCCCGAGATCGACTGAACAACTTCGTGGATAAGCGGCAATCGCACTGCACACGGCGCCTCTGAGTAAGTAATCTGTGTAATATTCTGTGAACTCTTCCTGGCTGCCATTTGGTCAACACTGGTAATCCTGATGGCTGAGTTCGCATCTCGGAGACGACTTCCTCCTGCTCCAGCCGCCCACCAGGCCTATAAAAATGCAATGGTATTTCGTGCTCAGTCGAGTACAGCATTTCAGTAGGCCTACGAGAGGCCGTCCGGTACTGCTGCTCGGGGCATTCTGAGTCGAGTTCTGCAGAGAGCAGTTGGTACTTGTATGAAAAGGATACAGTCTGGAATTATTTCATCAATGCTTGCTCTGTACCTAATACCTATACCAACACATTCATGTGTCACAAAAGGAACAAACTATGAATTAATTCATTATTGCTGTGCCTGCACCCAGCATACGCGTTGAAGGTAAATACAACAATTACTACGCAATGGGTCGCTGGGCAGCCGGTATTTTCTGGTAAAAACAATCCTTTTACATATGAAAAGAATTTTTGGGACAAAAGAATACATTTTTTCCTTTTCAGTCATGAAAGTTATTCTATTCTTAGAACAGAAAATATTGCCCAAGTAAGGAAAATGACACAGGATGGAACTATACGTCACTACAAGCGTCAATATTTCATTGTAAATGTATTATGATAAAATATCAACACAAGAGGGGGAATTTCAGTGAGGGACTTTCTTACTTTCGCTTTCCATCACCGTTCAAATTGTTTGCCTTAAATAACTCAGGGTGCAAAGTCGGCATGTGAAAGAACACAGTACATCCCGTTCTCGTGCACAAACCGTTTTGTTATTTAATAACGCTAAATCAAGGGTTCTCTTATCTTTTCAAAACATTTCAATTCGATTGTAAATATTCAATCTTTAACAATCAAAACACTAATATTGCGTGAAGAAAATAAGTAACTTAAATCAGCGAGTTACTGTAAGCCTGCAACAATGCTAACGCCTCATGCTATGAACATGCAACCACGCCGCCTTCCTCCATCTCACACCAGCTGTAGGAAAGCAACCATCAGCCAGTGACGCAACCGGCCCACTACGGCACCCAGACGCACAGCCAATTACCACTCAAGGATTCGGCGCGTCGCAGCTCTGGCACATCGTGGCTCTCCTCGAGCAACTTCGTGCAGGGACTTCCTATTATTTACATGCCGAGAACTTTTCCTAACTAGGGGTGCTACTGAAATAAAAAACTTGCGGTCTGCGAGGTTTTTGTTATATTTTATGTATTAGTAGGAAAACTGGTTGGAGATTGCCAAGATTTTCGAGGGCAAATAAATATCACCTATCAACAAAAAACAACAAAACACTTTATACCATTAGGTACTAAAACACGAACACCGGCACGTACTGTGAAGACTGTCACGGTCATGTGATTTTTTAATGGCAATAGTTAACCCAAGGGGGTAAGTTTCATCGCCCAAACTAATCAGAAACTTGAATGTTAGAAGTCAAACGATGAACTGAAGAAAATCTCACAAGTTTTTATATCATTTATGCATCTGAACACTTGTCATAGTAACTTGTATAGGATAGTTTCCTACCCAATGCACATGAGTCAATTTCCAGTGACTACGAGTCACTCCATATTATTTTGTCAGCAAAATGTGTTTCCCGAGATCTGAACGTCTTCATTTTGCTGAGTGTAAGAAGGTGAAGGAGGCGCTGTAAATACAGCGCGTTCTGCTTGATTATGCTATGTAATTTTGCACATTATTTTGTTACACATATTGTTTCTATAAAAAATCGAGTATCCGAACTATTCACACTGTTCATGAATTATCATTTTCAATTGAGAATTCAAGTGAAAAAAATCTATTATTTTTAATGATCCATGCATATTTGTCTTAATTTGATGCTCGCTTTGATTATGCAAAAACGCAGAAAAATAGAAACAACATTTTATTTTGTATTTTAGCGTTGGGCTCAGGCCTTTCTGGGCTCGATTACTAAGTACAACGAGGTAATGGGAAGTACAAACCAATGAATACTTTTAACGCAGGCTATGAGTAAACATGGTTTCCTCCATTCTTCAATACCGAGATGAGACACCTGTCAATAGGTGATATCAATTATGCTACCTTAGATAGTTTAATTGGCCGAAAAACACTTTCAATTGCTTCCTATACACTTTCTAAGCGAAAAACACTTTCTAAGCTTGAAAATTACTGGCCATCAGTATAAATCCTCCTCTTGACGATGGGCCATACATTTTCTATGGGATTCAAACAGGACTGTTTGGTGGCCGCACTGTTAAAGTGTGCCTTTCGTTTCAATGGTTTAACAGATATTTGGTCGTGTTCTTTGATCTGTGTGCAGGTGCATTATCTTGTTGAAATGTCAAAGACCTTCATTTCATAATTGGTTTATCATCATGCCAGGGAAAAATGCGTCCTCCAAGAGCTTATAATATGAATCTGATTTCAGTTTCAATCCTTTTGGTACTTCGTAAGGGCCATT
Source organism: Orchestia grillus (assembly GCA_014899125.1). Classification (NCBI taxonomy): domain Eukaryota; kingdom Metazoa; phylum Arthropoda; class Malacostraca; order Amphipoda; family Talitridae; genus Orchestia; species Orchestia grillus. The sequence continues at coordinate 13,943 of VOMN01102865.1, forward strand.
TAACTATTCCCCTTGTTTACCTGCCTGAAACGAGACTCCCTACAGCCTTGTTGTTGACAAGTGCATACTCATGTCAAACGACCATTCAACAGCCAACCAGATGACAACCCGTCGGGTCCATTGAGCGTTACATGGGACTCAACAGTAAAAATCACATAACTGTAATTGACCTTTACGTAATTTTATACAAATTCAGCTCTTTTAGTTCTGTTTGCTTAGCTCAATGGGGCCTTACAATGGGATTCCTCACTTTGACTAAGGTATTTAAGACTTTAAACCTAGTGGTTTTACCAATTTTTACAACACCAGCTGCTTCAAAAATATTCTTGATGGTAGCATGAATTTTTGTAAGTTCTTGCTTTATATTACGAAGGTCTCTTTGTAGGTAAATTTTCTAAATGCGCTCATTTTGGTGTCTTTCTACACATTGTACCAGAAAACCCAAATGATACAATAGTACGCTTATCACGACATAACTTTTTGGCTAATTCTGATGATATACCAGTGTCAAGCATAAAAACACTTTATTCTCAATCTAGTCTGCAGCTCGATATTCCATTTGATTTTTTGTTTGTTGACGAAATTTCAAATACTTTTATACAATAACCTAAGTAAATCAGCAAGGCATGATTACGCATAAAATTAAAAAGTCTTCAGACAGGGCACAGAATGGCAGAAATTCAAAAAATGTTTTCCTAGAATTGTTCCTTAATACATGATAGCTTTCACAATATTTACAGGTGCAAATAGCACGAACACAATACGAGAGAGGATCGCTTCTTTTTGTGTTACGAATGACAACAACAGAGCGGTCATTTTTTGCAGCAATGGTTGAGCAAAATCACAAGGCGCTCTCGGTCGAACGAAATAAATACATATTGAGTGTATCACATACTCGAATTCTTTTGGATAGGATGTATTCTCCACTTTCTAGGAACTCGTGTCGTAAATTCCGGAAACATAACAGTGCCTTCAGCGTGTTTAAATTTTACAGAAAGTTTCCATGCAAAAGACAAGAACGTGCAGCTCTTTGCCGTGCCGTGGACTCTTAAACACGGAAGAGGATAAAGAGATTTCGGCGTCATCATGAATATTTCTGGAGAAAATGTTGTAGTCAAAAGAACACCATCCGGGAGCTAAAAGGAAAGCTGTAGATCCCGAGAAGTACAGGATCGTGATCCGCTGCAACGTGGAGCTTAATCCAGACTGAAGATCCTGAGTTCATCTAATAAGGGATCTGACTCGACAAAGGAGGATTTATACACTGCGTGTATAAGATAGGAAATATCCAAAGTGGAAAGATCCCCAGAAAATTGGACCCCTCATATACAGAAGAAACCTGACCTCGCCACAAGTGTTCTCAAATACACAAAAGGTAGTGTTTCAGAGAGCACTTGGTCTAATTTATACCTTGATCCCTATTATATTGATAAAGATGTACGCCTTAAATGAAAATTTTGGATATAAATTTGGATCAAGAAAAGGCTTTATATAAGAGAATATGGTTTCGAAAGCAATGGCCTTCGCATTCTGTCGCGGGGTAGAACGTGTTTCATGAACAGAAAGATATTCATAGTGCCGATTTAAAAATGAAAACCTCACGCCCCTAACGATCTCAATCTTCCAAGAAGATCTCGTCTCTGCTAATAGTTTATGATTGTCTACAGTCCAGATATAATTACAGAGCATAGTTATTATGTAGTATATAGAAACGTCCAACATCCGGAAACAAAATTTAAAAGTTCAAAATGTAAAAAAACAATTCGTCAATTTTCTAAAATTTTTACTGAATGTCGGACGAGAGTTGGCTAACTGAAACCATAAATAAAATACTTATTACTTATTTTCAAGTGTTCAAATTAATGAATAAATCAGTTCCTCTTACAGATAATGAAATAAATCAAGCAATGAACATAAAATAACAGAATTTTTTAAAATTTGATGCTTAGACTCTTGGTCTGCCCTCCCGAATAAAAGCAATGAGTTGATGATATTGAAACATAAGGTAATCTGTGCAAACACTAAACCAAATTTTCCAGTACATTACTAGCACCATCCAGGTAAACATTACATAAAAAATGCCAAGTCGGTAAACCTAACAACTTCAAGGAGTTTATTGCTTCCGATTGCTCATAGAACTGAGAATCATTACGTAAATATGCAGTTAATAGTTAACTGAATGAGTATGCTCCACCTCCTAAAATAATCGAATTCATTGCAAAAGTATCCAACGGAAAATATAAGCAATAATCACGTCACCTTAACTTGCTTTAAAAGGTCCGGGAGCTTCAGCCCGGTACTCAGCACACCCAGTCTAAGGTCTGGTACTCTAACTTTCCACGTGAAAGACAGAAAACCGGAGTGAGTAAGGTAGTCTAGAAGCGAGGTGCTGTTTATTTTAATTTCAATCGAAAACTTTCCAACAGGACAGCTATCAAAAAAGTTCTTCTGAGCACACGACAATTAAATTTATACACACCAAATTCGGAAGAAGTACCAGGACACGAATGAGCGCATTTCATGAGTAGAACATTCGTTTTAGAATTAAAGGAGAGTCACCGTGATAGAACTCTCATCCATGACAGTGGAAAAACAATTTCATCCCGTCGCTTAAATTCATGAAAAAATTTCCTCAGTACCTGCAACATGGACAGAAGCAACAAAAACCATTAGATTTTGCTTCATACGCAGGTAACATTCCATAAAACAAGTGGGGCAGCAAAATGAGTTTCCATTTTCACAGGAGGAACATGAGCGCAGAATCAATAAGCCCGTCCGCCTGACTCGCTCCCAGCTACTGCATTGCTGCAAACAGCCGCTACGTTTCACTGGATAATAATTGCAGGAGACTGAATGCACGCGTTGCTCGCTTTGAAGCGAAGATTTAGAGATAAGCTTTTGTTATTTGTCGGAGCTTTGATGGGATTGTGGAGCATAGAAAACAATCAGGCTCGAGTGAACGCTGCTGTGCCGTGGCGTCGCTGGAAGAGCACTTGTGCGAGAGTGCAGAAGTTTCGTCACAAAAGCATGTGAATTCTCCCGAAAACCTTACTATTAAGAAAGTAGCTGTAGAGAAACAGCAATGAAAATGAATGAACATAAATGTCTTGCCGCAACTTCTTCACAGGGTCTCAGAATTCGGAAGGCTATGCTGGTGTCGAACTTCCAGTGATGTTATCAACATGTACTCGCCGCTTGTTGGCGCTGCTAATTTGGTGGATAGAATAGGAAATAGGGCCTCAATTTGTGCCACACGCTTTGTATCTTTTCACCACGAAAATTCATACCCAATTCTCTTGCATAAAAACTAAGAAAAATAATAAGGCCTATAATACTAATAAAATAATAATAATAATTGTAATAATATTCACTCCAATCTTTACAAATTATAAGTCCTGAATGACACTGCACGCACGTACAGATAAGAAGCTTGAGGCGCTCCTGCCACGAGTATTTGCACTGGACACTGAGTACGTGATGCAAGGTGTGGGTCGGGTTGCTCGCAGCGTCTGGGCGGACTGAGGGATGGCGAGCTGAACTACGAGTTAGGGGGGCCAGCGCACCTACAATGACTTTACATCACACTTCTTGACTCATATCAGGTATGATCCTTGTTTTTTCCAGGGAAAAATATCATGTTCGAAGAAAGGATCAAGGGAAAGATATTCACTCTTTTCCCTTAACGAGGGAAATATAACAGTGAAATTGATACGGATTTCTTTAGAGTGACTCCAGGAGAAAGAAAATTTTTAGGACAATTCGAGTTGGCACAGCCAGCGACAGAGAAAGGAAAGCAGAGTCGGTGTCTCAAGAGACGCTAGAGTCAAGCAAGAAGGAACAAAACGGCGAGTAGAAAAGATAGGTTTTCTAAAGATCACTTTTGCGATGTGTACAAAAGAAGGAAAAGAAAATAAGGCCTAATGCCTAAGCCTACTGCAGTCTTCAGCCATTTGCATTTCGGATTCTGCCTGGGGCTGCTCATGATCTTGAAAAAGAGCACGAGATTCTTCGGATAAGTCTCAGAACCTCCGCGCTGCCAATCACACTCTTCCGATTTCCGCAATAAAAAGTCCCCTCAGCTAATTGCCAAGTTTTCAAAGCGTAATTCGCAAGACACGATGCTAATTTGTGTCAGTACCGAGGTTGGCTCTGAGCGCCATTCTCCTGCTCAATATCTTACAGGATATTCCATTAACTACAACGTTCAGGATGGTGCACAGCACCCGTCATGCATGCACGCACTGACGGAGAGAGCGTCACCGAGATGTGTACGGCCTGCGACCTGCTCAGTATGCAGAGGGCGCTTTTCCATTGGCGATCGTTTTGGTTTCGACCAAGAGAGGGAAGATTTTCACGGACGGAACGTTTTATGTCTGGAAGTGTGGCGCACGCAACCGCGGATTTATGTGGACAACTGCCAGCCAAAATATTTATGGCCAGGCCGGGCAGCGATTTATTTAGACACACAAGGAGGAACACTCGCTCGATTTATGGTGTAGCATAATAATTTCCGAAACTTGAAGACCTGCGCGACAGCGCCACGTCGGGGCGTTGATGGATGACGGCACGAACCGCTTCAGTAAACCAATTTGCAACAAACGTTGTTTACCTTGGTAAATAGAGTCAACCAAGGAGTACTACTAGGCTGAATTATCAGTCTCTACGAATGTTGTACAGTATTTTATCGATGTTTAAGCAAAATAGAAAATGTTTTTGAAAAAAATGTTTTAAATTCCCAATTATAAGGGAATTTAATTGTGAAGCAAGCGATGAAGGAAATAATGAAGTGCTGTGCAATATCTTCTCATTAATTACAGTGATGACCGTTTCAAGAAAAATGTTGGGTTATTTTGCATTAGTTACTCACAATTTAGTGTGTGGAGAGTACTTTACATTAATTCAGTGACGTTCATCTACCTGCCTACTATAACTAACCGTTTCCTTTTTTTAAAATAATAAAAATGCGCATAGTAAAGAGAGCAAGCGTCTAACTTAAAGGTAGAAAATGGGCTGAACAATCAGACACAAATGGATCGATCCAAATAATACTGACTAGAATCTAAACTCGAAATTAGAATTCGTTTGAAAACGTGGAAAACTGTCCACTGATTCCTAAACTTTTGCCTAATGAAAAGATTTAAATTGTTTATCTTCTCATTAATATATTTGAATTTTTATCATGTGATGACCGGGTGCGCCTCCTCATTCCGGATGACAGGATCCAAAATATATCACACGCCTCATAACCTCAGACCAGAATGGCTGTGGGAGGCGGAGATGGCTGGTTTGTCCGCTAGATAAATTATCAAGATTTAGCATCGTTGATGTAAATTGTCCATCACAATATTCTCCAAGTTCATTTAATGAAAAATGAAGAACCCAAGTCCTCCTTCAAACGCTTTGTGAAAATGGGAAATTAATTGCGAGAAGTATTTCATGTCTCACAGCAAACTCCTTACCAAAAACTTTGATTCCTTCAGGTCCAAAACTCGAGTAAAAAGAATCCAGCGATTGGAAGGTCTAGACATGAAGGAAGCGTAAGCCAGCTGGTCGGGTTATGTTCTATGCGCAGGGCGTTCTATGCAACCATTTTGAGCTGCGTCCTCTACTAATATAGAAATAGTCTTGTTGCTCGTTTGGCTTACGTGCATAAGAGCAGTCGCACAACTTAATGACTTCGTGTTTAAAATTGAGAATATTTTTATCTTGAAGTCGTGAATCACAGAAACATGAAAAACTACAGTGAGAGGACTACCACTGATTTTATAATACTCTGCCTTCTGTTCATGATTTTGAACAATCTTCCACTCTCTATTATTTTGCAGTGCAAAACTCTGCCGAAAAACAATCTTTTTGAGCATTAGGTAGATTTTCGCTTGCTGTCCTGAAATATAAGTATAAGCATGCTGCATGAGGTGGCCAGATCGTTCACTATGTAGTTGACAGTAATAATGTAGATAATTTCTGATTATTCCCTAAATGGTTTCACACTAAATTACTCAGACGAGTAAAGCAATAGGAAATAAACCAAATAGAAGCCTGAGTCATCGAAAAATGTAAAATATTATTATAGATGACTGTTTCGACAACTCCCACTGACCGTTATTTCAGCAGGAGATATGTTAAAAATAATCAGCAATGAGCGTTTTAAATTTCACTTCTGGAAACATTACACTGACAGTTTGTACAGCAAATTAAAGGAAAAGAAGCTAAGAATTTTTCAGATATCTTTGTCGGGCTTTAAACTTCCTCAAAATTTGGTATCAAGGAGAACTATTCGGACAATATTTGGGCACAATAATTAAGTGAGGAAGTTGTCGAGAACTCTCCGTGCTCTGCAGACTGGCACCAAAGGGGCTGTCAGCCCGCGTTGCTAAGAGCTTCTTTGCGACGACCAGGGCGATCTTTCAGTAAAGTTCAGACCACTTAATTACGCCGCTGGCTTGAGTTAAGACACTCGCACGGCTAAGGGATACATTATTGCAATACTTGACGACACTTCAGCAGCTTTACGGGACCTCCGAAGAAAAGCTCATCGAATATTTCTCTTCGTTTGAGCTTAAAAGGCTTCAACAAAAGACCAGCTTTCAAGCAGAATCCTACAAAATTTATAAAAACCTTAAAAAGTCTTCAGAAATTGCGTGTGGCAACGTGGGGAAAGAAAGCATTTTTAAAGCGAAGAATGATCATTTTGACACCCTCGCAAAAGTTTTACCAATTTGAACTCATCTCTCTCACGGTATTTGGAGCGTTTCATTACGAATCTTGATCAGCACGGTGCTAGGAGAATTGGGAGCTTCTTTATATTTTTATAATAATAACAGAATTGAGAAAAAACTTGTGAAGAAGGCAGAGTAAGGGTACTTCTTGAATTAAAAAGTAAGGAAAGTTATAATATCGCTTTCATTCTCGAGTGTTTCAACATAAATGATATCATCTGGACTTATGAATGAAATAAAGAGATCAAAATCATAAATATACTGACCAGCTTGTATTCTGTACGAAGGGAGTTCATAGTTTCCACGAACCTTTCATTAACTTCAACAAAGTTCGCTGGTCGTAAAAAATCTTGCAAGATTGAATTTGGTGTATATATCTACATTTACCTTTATATTTCATGTATGTATAGGGACGTAGCTATCTGAATGACTCCAATTCTTCAATTTCTTCCATGAAGACATTGACAGTTTCACTGTTTTCGCCATTTTCAGCAGGTTCAAGTCTGGATTTTTCATGCTTCCGTGAGCCCGAAATTCCTTGTAAAATTCTATTCCAGTGGACATTTTAGAGCACGCAGAGTTCGAAGGAACGTATTTCAAGCGCGTGAAAGGTAATTCACAATCTTTGTATACGCGTTTTTCAAGTTAATTCATACTCAATAATCTTGCTTTCATTATAAAAATTCACTTAATAACTTCACTGGCTGTTTCAGCAGTTGCATAAAACGATCAGCAAAGACGTAAAACCTAATTGAGATGAATGCGAGTCTCGCACCAAGTTTCCATCTAACACATACTCGCAATCTTTGCATTTTTCTCTGCACTGATTCACATAAGCAACAGCCTTCGGTAACATTAATTATCGAATATTATAAGCATCTCGAAGGCCTAAAGAAGTCATTCATTCATCATACGAGCTAGCAAGCAGCGCTATGGATTGTTCGATGATATGCAAGCCTTCAGCGAGCGATGCTAGTTTTTTCACGAAGGTACCCGATGATGTTAAAAAAATATTTGTCAAGTTTCAGAAGTTATACATCGTCTGTGTGCCCTTTCCACGGTATTCAGTATTTGATAATGTTTCTGAATAGTTCAGGTGCGACGTATCAGTGATGAACGATGATAAATAGCTTGAAAGTTTTACAGAAGTCAATCAGGTTTCATTAGCTCGTTAATACAGAGCGCAGTCGTATTTCTGAAGATAAAAAGATGTAAAACCAAAAGGGTTTGAGCAATGGGAGAGCACTTTTATCCTCTTTGCCCTCTAAATACCACTTGCCATCATGCTTAAACAGCCGGGTATTCCGTCAGCACGGAGAGCCAGACTATAGCTTTGAAGCACTTCAATTTACAGACAACCGGTGACGGAATCGAAGCCTTTGTATTGAACGTTTTATACGTCATCTTCATCACATCATTTGTGCAACTTCCTCCTGTTTTTTGCGAAATAAATGTAATGAAAAGGGGAATTGGCAAGAGAAAGAGACAAGGATATGCAACAACTGAGAAAACACGTTAATTCAGTTTTTTATTCTAGCTTGAAAGTTCTATTTATTTGGGGAAACATGCATTAGTCAATAAATGAGGGTAGCCCTTTGCTTTATTTACGTACTCTAAATTTGTTTGCTCCTTCTTGTGGTGTGTAACAACTCTTCGAGGCGTTGCCGGTATATATTTGAAAAAACGACTCTGAAGTTAACATCCATTTAATGATGACTATAAACGACTCATCGAATAATTTTTTTACAAGCATTTCTCTAGGTCTTGTTAAACATTAATAAATCTGAATGCTTTGCATTAAGATGTTAACTGTATTTCGTAATAAGAAAGGACAGGCTGCTGAGAATATGCTATTTTTCCGGTTAACGACCATCTCAATCAAGCCTCAGTATTTCTGAACGACTCTAGCGCGAAGTGAATACTACCCACAATTGCAGTACGAGATCGTGCTCCATGCACTCGTGCCTATCGTGATCAGTGGTATCCTGGCCTGGACACCGGAGCCTGCCAGCCGTCTCCATAACACGCTCGGAGCTCAGGCCGCCTATCCATCAGCGTCTGCAGCGCCTTGCATGAGCGGCTACTGTTGTTCAATTGCACCATTGTTGTTCCGCCGTCCGTCACGGGAGCACAAATTAATTACCCAAATTAAACTCTTCTGTCAGACCAACAAGCGCTTCTTTCATCGACTTCCAAGGATCGACTGAGGCTATAATCGATGCCTCAGAATTGTTACCACAATGCTCTTTGTGTTCATACGGTTGAATAATGAACATAGCATACATTCTAGACTTCTTAATGAAGATAAATCTTTTAATGTCTTTACGAGGATAAACAAACCAGTCAGAGAAGGGAAATGTACTCGATTATTGAGAGTTTAAATTTAGTTAACTAGAACCTTGGATGATGTAAATTATGTAGATTGAGGTCTTCAACTTTCAAATAAAGTATTTCGAATGAAGGATACTTAAAGATCCGGTATTCAACTTCCAGTCAGACACATAAGAACCATAACTCGGGCACCAAAATTGCAGGATGCATTTGAAAAAGAAAATTTTTCAGCTCAGATACACTTCAAAAACGATTACTTATCAGACGGTTATGGGAGCTTGAGATGCGTTACTCAACGATCAATAACACGTCGTGAGCATAGCAAACTTGATAAACAAGACAGTGAGCCCTAAAATTAAGTAAATATAATTCCATAAAACAAAATAATTGAAAAGCCATAATTTTTATTAAGAAGCCCTCGCCAAAAATAATGATGTATTTTCAGAAACACCGGGAAGATTATAAATGCATATTATATTTTTTTGCCCTTTGTTAATGGCTAGATATGGGCACGCTGACACCACAATCTGTGAGCCTCAGAGCTCGCGTAGCAGCCAATACTCCGATTTCGAACACTTACAGTATGCGTACCTCATCGATCGAGGAAAGACTCAGAAAAACTTCAATGACGTTGAAAATAACTTATGTGTATCGTTTCTAAGTTCTTTAGTAATATAATTGAGTGGACTCTACGTATTTTGGAGCCTCTCAATTTGTAGTCGTGAAATACGTACGTTTAGGATCGAGAATTAACAGCGCGTAAAGCAAGGAAGAGTCGCACACGTCATTGTGAACTTTCTCCAGAGCGTTCTAGTCAAATTTCACCCTAAAAATATACGGCAGCAAAATACATCAAAATTCAACATCGTTCGAAGAAATTGTTCATATTTGAACGATTATCGTATCGGAGAGGCCAGAGAAAATTTTATTTTCATGACAAACCCAAACCCAGACGTTGGTAGAAATTTAACACATTTACTCACTACGACATTTTCTACGAACCATCTACGATACTTACGATTTAATCATCGCTGTGGTAACTCACAGATTAATAAAAAGATGTAAAATTAGTGTAGTTTTTACATCAACATTGAATAGCCGAAACGAACACAAAGTCCGCCTAAAATAATAAAAATATTTTTGAAATTCAAGTTGACAATTCAATAAAAATGTGACTTATAAAACTATTAAATACGCACCCGTGTTTCAGTAAGGGTACCCGTTACTCACATGCTACCAAAACTGAGCATCATCATAAGGTAAGGCGTGAAGCGTCATGAAGCACTTGACGGAGTGGAAGGAATTCTTCAAAATTTCCGAGCAAGTGAATTTCCAAGCAGCAGTTCCTACTCTCGAGGAGCGAGCCGCCACTTGCTCGGTGAGTGGGTGCCGAAATACCAAATGGAAATGGACGAGCCGCCAGCTTGGCAACACGGCAATGCGGCAGGATTAACGCACAAACAAGCAGGTAAAGTAAGAGCGTAAATCTAAGAGAAGGCCTAGTTTGCGCATAAATTACGGAACTGCATACAGCCTGCCCTGCCGTCTGGGCTGGAGGTGTGCACACGTGCGCCTACGTCCCCTCAGATGTGAGGTTCACGTCTAGTGGAAACACCTCCAGGGACTCAAGCAGTGACGTCTGGTCATATTAAACTAGTCGTTCTCTAGTGGCGCACGTATACAGACCTATGGAGCTTCTCCATCTCATCGTGGCGTGGTCAAGTTAAAGGTTTGAACAGTAAAGCAAATGTAGTTATTCATCTCACGTTCAACTATGTTTGCTATTTTTATTTTACTGCATGCATTATTATACTTTTTAATACCTGTATAAACATTGGTATATGTATATCTTTTTTTATTATGATGCCTACATGATGTTGTTGCTAAACGTTAATGGAGTCATAGGATTGGCAAACTAATTTCACAAACCAATGAGTACCGTAATTAATCTAAAAGTTCTGCAAATTAATCTGATTCAACTTGGGAGGGAGTTTTTGAGTGGAAAATCTTACGATCAATTTTGGCAATGAAGTTAAGGCCTTGTTTAAAAAAAATAAAAGATTACATTTTCTAAAACAGTATTCAATAGATTGAAGGATAAAGTTTTATTATCATGAAAGCAAATAGAAAAAACATACAAAACCATCACCCAATGATATGCAGATAAATTTTCCTACCACATAAATACAAGACACAAAAAGAAAATGCAAAAATACCTATAGCATACAGGGTGTTCGAAAACGAATGGTAAACACTTCTACAGTAAACTTAAAAACACAAAAGAATGACTTTTTCATGAATTAGTCAATATTGAAACATTCATCGTTTCTAAGATACCAAAGTATAGACATAGCTCCAACACATCGCTCAAAGAATGTAAGGCAACATCTAGACCATAATTTTTGTGACAGATGGATAGGACGCTTTTTTAGCGTAACTATTAATTTACGCACTGAAGAAATTAGGAAAAAATTCACGGGTTCAGATGCTCGGATCCGTATTCATATTCTGCGAGACTGCGTCAGAGAAGGTAGTCCGTATCAATGATAGAGAAAAATCCTAATAAAATATTCCACGTGAGATTTACCGTCATTTACGACGGTAGGCGGACGCTAGTACCATCAGTATAAGAAGGCACCAGTGCTTCAGGATCTCCTGGAGAGGAGCGTTTTGTCCAGGGCACGATGGCGGTCTCGCCGGCGCAACACGGCTGAGGAAATTTAACAGCGGCCGCTCGTCCGTAATTTGGTCAATTGGATGGAGTCGCCCTCGAGAATTCCACGATATTTTTTAAGGAAGCAAAAAAGGCGCCGATAATAATCTAGCATATCGAGCGGCAATCCTGAAAGTCTCCTCATTTAAACAGTTTGTCTTACAGCTTAATGAGACTCGAAGAATATTCTCAGGGCGTTTCTGAGAAATACAACGAGAAACGCCTGTATAATACTAGTCATTAAGGAAAGGGTTGATTATTCAACTGCGATTGTTTCGTTTGCTATCATTTGGGTTACGTGTCAAAGCAATGAAAATTGTATTTTTATTCTAGGCATTTCTTAGGCACTAGAAAATTTTGTTCGAGTTTAGAAATTTGTTTTAACGTACCATAAAGAGGATCTGTATACACATGCATGACTATTTTTAATTCCGAGGTGAGTTTAGGAATTTTGTGAAAAATTAGAGCGGTAACTATGTTTTTAACCTATATATTATTGCGCATCTGAATGAATGCTTACCTAAAATCTACACCGCTTCTGAGCACCGCTTATCGTGTTTCTTTTTTACAGAACTGGGGCATGAATTACATCAAACATATGAGCTCTAATTGTTTATTTGTATTTTAAAATTTCCCGCGAAATTAATAATTAAACAGATTGAGTAGGTCTGATTTGTTTCATGCGGTGCAGATCGTGAGTATTTGGATGTGACTACGATAATGTATTTTATTCAAATTGATCATAGGATGAAAACTTTACCTCATTAGAGCACAACAGATTTTTTCAGTTTTTCTATCACCCTGTTACTACCCGGATGAATTCGAGGCAGAACTAGAATTGAAATTATCCTCTGAAGATAATTCAGAGATGTCAGTCGGTCTGAGCCCGACGATCGCTCAATGAGCATCGTCGACCTGAGCAGCCACGAGTTTTTACGAGTCACAAGGAAGTCATAAACCGATAATTGGGCTGGGCAGCACAGCGCAAAGCACTTCGAGTGAACTTATCACCAGTTTATTGACCATTTATCAGACGTGTTACATTAAATTGGTCCGTGTAGTTTCAGTAGTTTCGTCATTTGATAGGTGATGAGAATATGTTATCATGAATTGTATATTTGGAAAACAAAAACATTTTGAATTCATCAGACCCCAAAAATGCGTAAATTAATAACTCGCAACGTGATGGTAACAGTTCTTGTAAAAAAGGAGCAATTAAAATATAAAAAAGGTATAAAACATGTGACGTATTAAAATTTCCGTAGCATGAATTCTAAAAGTACTTGAAATGAAGAAAAACTGTTAGATGCACAAACGTACTTTCTACAACTAAGAAATCCCAAACATAATGAACTTTTTCCTCCTAGTATAAGCCGTGAAGCAGACGCAATGACTCCCATATGACTCCCAACCATGAGGAATGAAGACCAACTCAAAGACAATGTAAAATTTCGTTTATCGGCTGTTCAAAACTAGCGCAAGGTTTTGGGGGAGATATAAACGCATCTTTCTATCATTATCATCGAAAATCCATCGAAACTTCGGCAATAAAACCAGATCTATATGAATTATTTTTGATGGATTTCGATGATAGAAAATCTCGGTGGTTGTCGTAAAAAGCTCATTAAAGAAGCCACGACCCCTGGCCAGGCTCCAGTTTACGACCTATTGACTCAGGCACAAAGTGATCCCAAAACTTTGCGACATTAAACTTATTCGGGTAAGTAATAATGCAAATTTGTTCATGAAATCTGTCGTTCCATGTCTGAGCAGAAGTTAAGGCATTCGCACAAATGAACCACAGAGAATTTCAATGTTCAATTGTTCAAAAACGTTTACTTGAGAGTGTAAACGCAATTAGAATGAAGTGTACTCGGCATGTTCCACGCTGAGACCCACGACCTCCTTATTCCCCCAATTCAAATCGAAAAGAAATCTGAGATAATTTTTCCCCTTTGAAATTATTGTAGCTTATTTTAACCTGGATTATCATTTCATAAAACAGAAAATCTTTCCACGTTTTTATTTGGCTCATGTGGCATTGTAAGCACATGAGCGGAACTGGAATATATTAACTGGAGAGCTTGCAATACTACCACTCGCTGCAATGTTATTACTGAACATATTTACAATAATGAAAAATATCGCCAACAGGAAAAGCAAAAAGTGTACTTCACGAGCAAGGGTTCATGAAATTTTACTTACTAAACATTGAATCCTTTGCGATGAGAAGGCTTGGAAATAGAATTCTATGTGAACTGCAGATTTATTGCCATGGAAAAATTCGGGTTGCTACTAGATGATGAAACAATTATTAATATTTGTTTTTTTGAAGATAAATAAATTGTTGAAAATTTTACGGGTTTTTATTTTGTAGACAAATGGAAAAACTGAATGCGCAGTCATCGGAATAATAAATTAGAAACATTGCAATTTAGGAACACACAGAGGCAAATTTATGGACCAGTTCATTAGGGTACGTTTATTAGAATGCCGCTCATTAAAGTGCCGCCTGCTAAAGCTCCTGCAGGGAACCTCCATAATGAACTTATGAGGCAATATGAAGCTCGAGCTGAGTTCTTCGGTCCCGTGCTGACCGTAGCACAAATGGTCCTTCAGGTGTGCGATTGAAGACCATTGAATAAAACTTAATACGAGCTCTAGAAATTTGGTAAAAGGGGGTCTGTTAATAAAGGGTTTTAAGTTTCAGCAATATTTCTGCTTAACTGACTCGATCGTAGTGATGCAACATTGTAAAGGCTCACTCATATTGTTGGTGCTACCGGAACGTAAACGTGAGTTGTTTCTAGAGGTATAGCCAGCCATAGCTACCAAAGCGGAAGCTTAGCTGAGGTGGACTCAGAAAAAAGGAGAAAAATATGAATGCAAACACTCGCACCAGAGATTGGCTGCGGGGAACCTGACTATTATCGCGAGAGAGAAATAGACGAAAAAAGAGATGAGAAGGCCTTACAACTTCACCTAAATTAGACACCTAAAGCGAACACTGCTGAATTCTTTACGAGAACTTTGACGCTATGAATGAAATGCACGAAATTCCTGAGGTGAGCTGAATTAGAATCCCTTCTCTCCCGAGGGCAGCCTTTGTACAAATATTGCACTAGCTCAAGTATAATCAACTGAGTGCATGGCGTTGCTGAATATTTACGATGTCTTACAGGTGCCCTTGAGCCCAGTATACACCTGAGTTTTGAATCTATAAACGTTACACCACGAACGATTTTCATCAGCGCTAACTTCGCCAAGTTTGTGCACGAAAAATGACACAACGCACTTCAAAAGCCGTATAAGTAGGGCAATTTTAGGGGGGCAATAAATGGAACAGTTGTGAAATCACGGCAATTTCGCCGGAGTGGGTGGCGATTTTCCGACACGATACAAGGCTGATAAATTCGGTCATTACGACCACCTACTCATCAGGCCCGGAAAGAAATGGCTGCAATCATGAGTGGAGCACAGGAGTTGAGGGGAGCGGAGAGGGGCGTTTGGTATAACGGGTTTGGCGCCCGTGATAAACTGCCGAATTACCTAGCGGCCCAAACTCACCTGATGTGATGCATGGAGCTCTGTATTATGCAGCTAAATTAATACGCTCACGACTACCCGCAATTCATGCTGTAGTATGCTGTGTGACACGTGAAATGAATGACTAAACACCATCGAAAATATTGATGTGGAGCGAAACAGAGATTGTATGCCATTTCTACGGTAGATCATCTCATTTTGAGAATAGTAACGTTTCCAAGTCCCTTCAAGTCCGAGTGGAATAAATAAATTCCGTCCGTCATTGTGCTTTGCGGAATATTTCTTCAAGATTCCGTATGTGGGGCATGTGTGATGAGACACCTCCCTGCTTTGTCATCAAGTACTCGAGAGTCGTACCAGATCACTTTTCTGAAACTATATGAATCTTCTATGTCTCTAACAAATAGCGACATTGCTGATGATGTAACAAGTTTCATGAACTACTTAAATTTTTATGACAATCAGATTTAATTTCTTTAAACATACTTCGAAGAATAATTGTGAGAGTATTTCACAGTTTTCCAATGTTCCCGGAGACGAAAACAATCTTGCAGGGGAAGTAACTGAAACATTCGATGTCATCTCCGTAGACTACATTGCGAATAACTTGAACAGCGAGATTTACTGATAAGCAAGAAGTGGATACGGTATCCTGATGCGGCGGTGCTTGTATGGAAATTATTTCGTGAGAGCGTACACATGAATCAGATGCAAAACAAAATTTGAACAACTTATTCATACGAGAATATTTTTTAATAATAAAGCTTCATGCAGCTTTAAGATTATGTGGGCTTTGGTGTGAACGATCACTACGATTCTTACCCTAGCAAACAGTTTTCATAAATTGATATAAGTTACCTGATATACCGGAACACAATCTTTAGCTTAAATCAATGGAAGGCAACAACAGAAGTCATGATCGTGTCAAAAGCATTTAGTAATCTACAGGGCATTTTTGAAGCTTTTAGTAAACGCTCTTAACGCAGCATCAACATTATACGTTTTTAACTGTAAATTGAATGTATATATTAAAAATTTGAGCCTTAAAATTACGATTGAATGATTAACACAAAGTTTCAGCTGTGAGATTGAATCTAGTTTTACAAGCGCAAATTTATTCAGACGTGTAGGGGCCGGTTTTAGACGAAGTACTTAAATCTTCATCCATATGGATGGCTCTCAATTCACAGCGAAAATTTTATGTCACGACATTTAATGCAGCATAATCTAGAAGTCCATTCTTATCGCTTATATCCTTTCTACTTGGAAATTTTCGACTTTTTTCATGCTGATTCAGTACGTCAATTGAAATATTATAAACCTTTTTTGGCACCTAACCCAGTTCGACCGTACCTAAAGTTTAAAGACGCACCCGAGTAAAAACGAGTACGAACACTTCACTTTTAAAGTAACATCGGCATAACAGCCTCGCGTTGTAATTTTCAGAAGTAAGCCCCATGTGACCCATGTAAATACAAAGCCCGCCTCCTTATCACATCCACACCCAAAGGAGCTCACGTCCTCGGCCCAGATCACTGGGACAAATTCCCAGATGCGGGTCCCAGAAATCTACCGCGACAAACTTAGCAATCTGCTTGCCAGGCTTCCAAAGTTGTGCTTCAAGAGCCAGATCTACATTTAAAATTGCGCCTCGAGAGGACGGGTACAAAAGTTATTCAATGAGAGGTACGGGATTTCTGTCGGTTTTTAGATCACTTCTAAAGGGACTCCGAAAGAGCCCGGAAAGTTGAATGTGTGTTGCTCTTGAGAGGAATTTTTTGCAAATTTCAGTGTCAGTAAGCGAGCAAAAATGTTTGCACATTCGTCTCCATGGAATTTGATTCACGACTGAAATGACTTCCATGTGAAAATTTTTTACTCATTTTCAAGAATTGTAAATGAGAAGTGTGATGGACACATGTTGACTTGAGTTAGATTTTACGATAAGTTTTCAAGCAGAGAAAAGAAAATGCGATTGTAACATGCTATGAGGAAACAGCAGTACCTTTTTATTTGATACAATTTGATAGCACACTTGATTCAACAGTAGCCACTTGCGAATTATTAACACAAACCATTCTGCCACCGGTACGTTCGACTGAATTTCATACGTTATAGACATTTCAGTCGTCCGATACATTGAGAATTGATAAATATTCCAATCTTTTGTGTTAAATAAGAGCGACTTGGACTTGAATTTCCAGAGAAGGTAATGCTGATGGATACATTACTACACTTTGGAAATCAAAGCCATTTCTTCAGCCTAATGGCAGCAATGCATTTCAACTAACTCATATTTACAAGTAGTTTTGCTTACTAAGTGAAGATTTCTGTTTGAATTCCCACTCTCAAATTTTGCATTTGAGTTTCAAATCCATGTCCTTGGACTTCAGGAGACAGATCATATTGCGGTACTTTTTTTTATTCCAGTAAAGTTAAGAAAATTATGTTTATTTCGAATGTTCCAGGTAATACCAGTAAGTTATGCCATAAACCATCGGTTAGTTTAGTTTTTGTTCTTGAATACTCTCTGACATTCTATGACATTCCAATTTTGCACGCATCTAAATCAAGCGAGCAAAAAGTAATCTATTGACTAATTTCAAAATGGTTTATTGCAGTACTCCTTGCTTTTCTGCTGACACCTTTTGAATTCTATCGGAGAATCCCAGAAGATGGGTCAAATATTTAGAAAATATTACTGGCTGGAAAAAACAAATTTTGTGAACATTTCACCGACAGAAACGTACTACAGCTGAGACTCTTAAATTATTTTAACTCTAAATGATATACAAAATATCAGTAAATGAGAAACATGATCACTCCAAAATTGAAGTTTGAACGGCGAAAATTCGAAATCGAAAGAAGGCATGACAGCGCCAGGTTGAAAATCGAAAACTACAGATCGAACACTTGCAAGAAGGAGTCTGCTCATAGTTTGAAGTGGAAAGAAACAAAGAATGATGGACGAACTCATGATTAGCCAGGCACAGACTCTGGAGACCTGAGCATGGTTCATTGTTGTGCTCCGCGCTCCGTCTTTTGTGATTCACGGAACTTCTGTGTGTTCATTTTCCATTCTTTTGTGGAAACGAAACCTTTTGTTGTAGAGTTTTATCGTTGTCATTCTCTTTGCGGCTTTCCAAACAAAGGCAGAATAAATCTGCAGGCATGTCCACTCTTGCAGCAAAAACCTGTGAAATATATTACATGGCGAAGAGATGACCACTACTTCTTCAGAGAAGATGGAGAGTAATTTGGATCTGGACCGGCAAAAGGGTAAAAATATTACTCGCACGGAAAGAATACAAAAGATTGCTCTGGGCCAAAAATTCTCAGCTTGTTCCCATATTGTTTTCTCATAAGAAAGGCATTATTGTTTCTCTATCACTGGCAAAAATACCAAGTGAATTTTAATGTTAGCGTCCAAACTAAGCATTCTACGGAGAACTCGCAAGAATTTAGTTCCTATGTTTAAAAGTACACAATTCTACATATTAAATGAAGTAGTGAAATTATTTATTTCACTTGAATAAAGTGATAAGACATAATTTAATTCACACGAAAATTCATTACCCATTACTGAATCCAGTAGCTCACAGTATTTTACATGCAATGTGTTCCTACGTTTGAACGCGGTTTCTCAATTTGCGCTACATTTGTTCCGGGGTTAATTCACGTGTTCAATGCTACGGACAGTTAATCAAACTCTCTAAAAAACTTACATCGAAACCAGGCAGCTGAGAAAAATTAAAATTGTGATTAACCGATTTGTTGATTAAAATGTAATTATTTTAATCAGGAATTCAGTTCGGAATGAGTAGCTGTAGACTCTAATTTTTTTACTTCAAGTCACAGCCATAATGCGAAAATCATGCATGCATCATATGCTAACGAAATGTTACTGTTCTATATTGGAACGAGCTCCTATTAAGCAAGAATTTAATTTATTCACAGATTTTAATCAACTAGATTCGACAACTGAGTTGTCTCCATTTATGTATGTATATGATATTGAAAACTTTCCATTTGGTCCAGAATGGTGTATCTAAATTTTTTTCTTGATGACGACGTATCTTTGATCACTGTCAGTATTGAACGTACCCCCAAATCGAACTCCAGGTAGGCACTTTCAGCCTCCCACAACAATAACCGGTCACAACGCACAACCGGTCTTCTGGTGAACTATATCACAACGTATCAAAGATGTGTTGGTCTCATTTGAAGATTAATATAAGTGAAACGTCATGTATGTTTAACTACAAAACACTAGATTGGTGTATCTGAGAATAGCTGTCAGTTGTAAATGGGTGTAAGGAAATTTAAAACACAATGTCAAGATCAGCAAGCGGCGTCTTGACAGAGATCTTAAAACGATAACTTTGTCGTACGCGTTCTGAGGTCCACAGGTATAAAGTTACCACGAGCCCAGTGATTTACAATTAAATAACGATTAAAATCAGGGATGTTATGAGGTTGAACTTCCAGTGTGATAAATGCCTTACTATGCGACTACACCCGCAGCTCAACGCTTCAAATGTTTCAGGCGTCGTTTCTTACTTTGCAAGCGAAGCGCCTTTTTTAAAACACATTTTTTTTGATTTGCAATAGCACACGTTAGATATTTGTCGAGTTTTGTCGAGTCAAAACTCGACAAACCAAGGTTGAGTCATATCATACCTCTTCTGAATACACCCACAAGAATAATTAAATATATCCACATATATTACTGCTACCCTGGCACCTTCCAAAGCGTTTGACGCCCAATATTCACGATCCCATTTCGTAGACCGTGTTTCCAACTGCCCTGCGCAGCAGAGCAGGAGCCGAGCACGCCTAATATCGCGTCGAAAAAGCAGTTTGTGCGCATCACTGCATCGAGGCCCGGCGGCTCTCAGCGCTCAGGACTTCAAAGGAGGCGCCCCTAGGCTCCCAGGAGCAGGCGAGCTTTCTAGAGGGTCATGAACTTCTTTAAGAAACGCTAGATCGGAAAGCATCTTAGATCGAACGCTCTTACGACGACGAAGTTTGCCAAATGTTCAGTCATACAGCAAAACATGAGTGCCTTTTGTGGAGTTATACGTCTAAATAGAGACAAAAAAATTATTCTTTTCTGCATACGAACTTTTTCTATACTAAATGCATCGAATTGGTGATGTTAATCCTAAGAAAATATTGAACAAAAGATTCGTGCTCAAAGCACATACCCAAGAGGCAGAATGATGTCCACATTCCACATAATTCTATTCCGTTTGTATGAAGCGCAGCGTGACATGGTGCAGAAAACTGCAGGCTCTTCCTCAGGCTTTGCTTCCAATTACGGGAAAGAAATTCATTTCGGCACCCAAGAATACGAGTGTTACACAGCGACCGTACTCCGTCTCAAAATATTTTATTCGTTGCACCGATTTTTTCGAAAGATGTTCATTGGCGCAGTTATCGCTATCTGCGCCAATTTAATTATTATGATTGCCACATTCTAACTGCAAATTTCTAATGGTATACTTAATTGACATAAGATAAGGCTGGAAAACACTGAATTCCGCATGCACCTCCAAAACTTTTCCCCTTTCCTCACCGTGAACGGCAGCTCTGCAGACGTTATGTTCCCATCATCCTCCTCCTCCTCGCGGTGTTTTGATGCGAGCGCACTAGTGACTCTCCTCTCGATTTAGACATGCAGGATATTCCAGGACATATTTACTGTTTCCAAAGCAAGGCTTATCATTTAAAACTACTGTTTTGGTTATCAGATATGCAGAAGAAGTCAGAGAGGGTCAACCTTGGGACGATCTATGGGCTACTCCAGTGGAGCGAAGTCAATTAGTCATAATAAAAACAAGCTTTTGTCTCACGTTGGACCAAGCGTGCGGCTAGGCTAAATGATATGGGACGTCATTAGCACGAATCTTCGATCGTCAGTAGACGTGGCGTGGAAACAGTGCACTGGCATGGCTCACTCTTGCACGGAGGGAGTTCAGTAATTTTGTAAAAGGGTAGGATTAATTAAATGACCCGTTATGGAAATCTGGCCAGAATTCTCAAAGAGGTGCTTTTTCGGTGATAAAACGAAGAGGATTTCTCCAAGATTACTCCAAAGAAAGTATCTGCGATTGAAAACGCTGAAAGATATTTTGTAAGATTTCCTCTGGCTCGAATCCTGAAGAAATTAGGTCAATTACCCAGTGGAATTTCTTCTTAAGGACTGAGATCGTAAGAAGGGAAAGCAATAGTCAAGTGACAGGAGAAAATTTACGTATAAAATGGAAGTACGATTGTAAAATGATAAACGTAAATTTTAGGAAAATGTCTATTTTGAAATATATAAATATTTTCATATTACTATGCTAAGGACTTCAAGCACTTTTTGCTTACAAAAGTGTCTCAACAGCGGGAGGGATGACCTCAACGTCACGAAAATTGAAGCGTCCAGTCGACGGAGAGAACGCATCGGAGACACTAGAGCAGGAGGTTGGCAGCGCGTCATGCCTTCAATACGACTTCTTAGAAAGGGCAGTATAAAAAGAAGAGGCATTCCATAAGTGTTGCGTAACGACAAATCCAACCCACAACGGCCAACAGCACCAAGGGTTACTGACTCTGTTGGGTATCTAAGACAATAAGTGAGAAGTTGTTATCCTCAGAAGTAGGCCCTGCAAAGGACAAACTCCAGCAGAAATGTATTCTTGCAGCTCGTTCGTTTAGTTACGGCTGAATTGTGAAAAAAGCTAAGCAGGAGATTATGAAAAAATAGAAAAACTGCTGGATGAAACTTGCTGCTTCTATCCGTCTAATAGTCCAAGAACTACACATTGATGAAACAAAATACATGTGGGAAAATAAGAGAAGAAATAGCGTAATAATTTTTTATGGATGCAAATTTCTGATCAGTACCACCCAACCAAAGAAAGAGTACGGACAGCGCACGTT
The DNA here is from genome assembly GCA_014899125.1 of Orchestia grillus. Taxonomy (NCBI): domain Eukaryota; kingdom Metazoa; phylum Arthropoda; class Malacostraca; order Amphipoda; family Talitridae; genus Orchestia; species Orchestia grillus. The sequence continues at coordinate 36,182 of VOMN01102865.1, forward strand.
AGCAAACACATTTCTCGACAAGAATTCTGTACCAACTCAAGCATGAAACAGCATAGATCCTTCAAGCGCTTACATTTAATTCCAGCCAGGCATGAGACCCGTCTGTCTTTCTTGAGCCAACGATTTCGAGTAGAATTTGAGAGGGAGAGATTTTGCAAGAGAGATCATATCTTTTTATGGTGATAGCAGGGACTGCAGAAGCGGAGAAAAATATTTAGCAAAGAATTGTGCTTCTGTCTCGAAAGTTTTCCAGAACACTAGATGCTTTTATAGTGCTCTAAAAAACGTCGGTTGTCGACTCAGTGCATAAACCAGCTACAACGAAAACCTACTCTTACGTTTGTATTCATATTTTGTACGTCATAGTGCAAAAATGTTAGTAAAAAAGACGAATACCTGAAAAATACAGTTTGAGAGGAATTCATATTTATGCGCACTGTTTGCTAGGAGCAGTTTGTTTAATCAAATGAATATTTGGTTAAAGTACGAGAGAAGCAGGAGAATTAGTCAGTTTTTGCTCTAATATTTCGTAACGAGACAGGTCAAATTTGCCCCGTTAATTTCCGTGTATTGTCAAGTAAGAGGAAGAAATGTGTAGTAATTTCCTGTGGTCCAATGGTAAATTCAAGGTGGGAGGACAGTTATTGACTTAGCAAAAATATACTGCTAATCGCTTGTGTACATATATTTGAGCCATGAAGTAATCTAAGCTGTGTGTTTCCGCAGCGTGATGGCGTTGAGGGGAAATATCACTTCATGACATTAGGAAACCATTGTACTCACGAAATATGCGTTCCATGTTTTCAAAACTATTGGATGGAAGCAGTGCTGTGGGTTGTCTGCGTGCCATTATCTAGGTGCGTTTAGTTTTATGAATGTGTATTATTTTGTCAAAAGTCATAATCTGTCACTTTGAATGTTTTCAGGTGAGGCCTGCTAACTTATGCATGTATATATTGTCTCAGCCAGAAAGGTAGCGATGGAACAAAAGCGGTGTGCAGACTTACCGAATGATAGAGACAAATTGCTGAATGCATTCATAAATAGTACCTAAATAATTACTTATACATAAAAACATGAACGAAATTAAGTATAGAAGAAAGCAAAGAAGATTATTCTTGAAGCTTAACAAACTTTCCGAATCTTACGGGATCGAATGGTAAAAAATCGTATTAATGAAACACAATTCAGTCATCCAAGTGGAATGATCTATGCTTGAGCTGGTGCTCAGTTGGAACATCATGCATTATCCATCACTGACACTATCAGCAAAACTTCAGGCCCCAAGGCAAAGAATGTACTTTTTAAAAACAAACGAAAATTTCATAAAGCCAGCAAGCACACGACTAAAGGTGAGCCGGCTGAGATGCTGAGAATCGTTATGGATGAGCTCTGAAGGCTGCGCATATAGCTGAAGTTAGGAGTAAAATGGCCTGAGGGTAAACGAGAGTAAACTACATGACTTATAAAATCCTGCGGGGGTCCTTAAGGTTCACTTTTGCTCCAGTACGGTGAGAAGGAAGGGTGAGGTGCGGGGCAGTAAAGCACGCTGCGGAGCTTGCTAAACTTTTTATGATATTGCAATGCCGTAAAATGGACCGGGAGGCGCGACTTGGCTGCATTCATATCAGCAGCCGCGTTTTGAATTCCCTGGATTTTAGGCAGGTCCCAATCTTGCATACGAGTCTGGCGTGAGAGAGAATATCGTGGTTCCGTTATCATAATTTATGAACTCTTGGCATTCAGCGAGCAAGAAAGTACTATTCAGGGCAGAATGCCATGAATGCAGTGTAATTATTTCGAAGTACCATAAATAATTAAGCCAAGATCAATACATATTGGGCAGTACGATATAAAAATGACTCATACTGTAGTAACCTTTAAATTCATAGAAGTACAGTGTTCAGCAACGAGATAGGTTTCATTCTACATGATTTTACGAAATCTGTGCAAATGAAAGAAAAAGGGTATTTTGGCACATATTTCAAGGATGCCATACACATAGCACTCAATGCACGTCCATTTGAAATGGAGATATTCATCCTTCGAATAAGGAAAAGGCTAATGCTTGATAGCCATATTATGATGGGAGTAAACTCTTGAGTGAATTCAGGTTGCCTCTCACAGCACCAGGAACTACGTACAGCTCGAGTCCTGCACCGCACGCACCGCTCACCTTGTACGCAGCCTAGCAATACAAAAGAAAGAATTCAGCTCACTATTTCAATATTTTAATACGCGAAAAATTTAAATCTTTCAATTTTTGAATGGTTTTAACTTTTGTGTGTCGGCACAGGATAGCATTTTGATCTCAAATTCCTCTCGTATGAGGCAAAAATTTTGGATTCTTAACCGTGGTTCACATTGTTCTTTCCCCTCTTATTCAATGTTGCTGTCGCCGCGCTGCCCAATATCGTCAAAGAGGAGCTGAGCAGCGTCGGTCGCCGCTGATATATTTCAGCGATGCTTCACAAAGTCATTTCTTATGCCTTTTATCCACTTTCAAGGCAGGAATTTGCATCTCCTAGGGAAAATTTCCTAAGAGCACTCAAGCGTTCAGGCTATGATAGGT
>VOMN01102874.1:0-16822 GCA_014899125.1 Orchestia grillus
TTCATTGCAATTGTGAATGCATTGTCAATCGGTAATCGAATTTTGAATTTTTGATATTTTATTTCAAGTTGCCGTTCTTCATGAACAATGATATCGAGACGTATGTTCATACGTGTATATATTTATACATATATTATCGATATATATATATATATGTATTTGCACGTAATTTTTGTTTGTATGAAATAATTTGGATAGAACTTGCAACGTGTAATAAATTAAAATAAATTCCACAAATAAGTGCTCCGGAAATCTTCTAACGAAGACAGAGAAATAACGCTGATATATGCAGTGCGAAGCCATCGTATCTTAATCAAAGCAGTAGAAGGGAACATCAAAAACATAACACTTCGAGCGTGCATAACTTTATCGTATCAATGAGGAGTTGACTACATTTTGGAAAATTTATCTTTGGTTGGACGAGTCCTCATGCCTAGAAATGTCAAGACGATATTTTGTGGGTTTGGGTTTCTTCTTCTCGACTGATGTTCAATGATGTCAAAAATCAAAAAGACAGCTGCAGAAATAAAGAACTCCTCCCGATCCAATGCTTCCCTCTTGAGCGCTGTTCCATTGGCACGCTCCAGTTCAAGGTCTAACAAGCGTAACATTTATTTTTCACTAGCGCAACAATGAGGAAGTATTCGGAGTAGGCGATGTAATGGAGGAAAGAATGACGTGGGCTACGATTGAGCTATGAAACGATAGTGGAATGATGATAAAATTACCTCATAATAAATAAATATCTTGCACAAGAATGCTAGGTACATTTAGTTGCAAATTAACTCCCTGGGAAAAAAACAGTTACCAGAAATAAAAGGACAATAAAATACGAGCATTTTCCACCGATATAAATTAGTACATGACAAAATTGTAAGACTGCAACAAAATGAAATTAAAATTTTTTTTGTCCGCAAACATGGGCACCTCATAATTCAAACAGACGAAGAAGGTACCCACCCGATAAGGAGACAAGCCGATCGAGATAAAACTATTATGGAGTTAAAACGAACAAAATAGAATGATGTCGAATGTTGAAGTTTAGACCTCAGACACATTAACGAAATTAGCAATTTGCGAAGTAGCTTGGCCTGTTTACAGTAGACCACGAGCGCCGGGGCAGGACCGACGATTTCATTGAATTTCTTACGACACAGAAAATCGAGGAAATACTGAACTCTTTAGTGCCAGGGAAAATTTCGATTAGACAGGGACTCACAAGGAATTTTCTGATGTTGACTGATGTGAGCGAGAGGCCCTTGAGATGGCCAGATGTTGCATCAACTTTGGGTTACGAGCAAAAATAATTACATCAATGAAACTGCGCTAAGTTTGTAAAAATTGGTCAACCCGTGCAGCTCAATTTCATGAGCAATTTCAGTACTTTTTAAATAATGGTAACCCTGGAAAAGTGAGGACAGGCTTAGGAGCCCTGGCTGCGAGAACTAAGGGCCTAAAACTGGAAAAATATCGGGTGACACGCAACAGCACTCGAAAATAATTCAACCTAAGTACCTGAATTTAATGAAGACATCAGGTTTTGATCGTTCCAGTCGATTAATGCTGACGATATCCTTCGATTTGTTAGATTTTTATGAACGATTCGATTGAAATCAGTTGAGCCTTTTTGATGAATTGGTTTAACTCAGTGAATTCTGACAAATGATTCTTACCAACGACTTGGTGAACATCAGTTGATTCTTACCAACGTCTTGGTGAACATCAGTTGATTCTTACCAACGACTTGGTGTTCATCAGTTGATTCTTACCAACGACTTGGTGAACATCAGTTGATTCTTACCAACGACTTGGTGTACATCAGTTGATTCTTACCAACGACTTGGTGTAGATCAGTTGACTCTTGTCAACGACTTGGTTCGATGCATTTGATTCTTACCGATGACTTGGCTCAATTCAGTTTGTTCTTACCGACGTTTCGGTTCAATCCAGTTAATTCTCACCAACTTGGTCAAAATCCAGTTGATTCTTACTGACAACTTGGTCCAGTGCAGTTGCAGTTTTTTCAGTAAAAACTTCTTTAAATCCGGTTGATTCTCACAAACGGCTTGGTTTAGTTCAGCCGATTCTTACCTACGTTTTAGTCCATTTGATTCTTACTGGCAACTCGGGTGAGCGGTGCGTCCGCTGCCGGCCGCAGTGAGCCTCAGCGACGGTCGCCCCAGCGCTGGTCAACGCAGCTTCCAGGCCCGGCACCAGGGGCCAAGGAGGGGCCACGCGGCCGCCAGAATCGCCACGCCTCGCTGCTTCAATTTTGACCGGGTTGTCCGGAAAGTTCGTGCTGATTTTCAGTAGTTCATCTTTCGACTCAAAATAGAACTTGATTGAGTCCGGAAAATAGGATATGACTATATTTCTATTTAGAGCAGAGTTCAATCTATCTTTCGTGGAAAAAAGTTCGAGATCCTATAACCTGGATTAATTCTGTAGCCTTTTGAATAGAAGATAAAAGATTCATTTCCGACACTTGACACTTTTCTATTTCCACAAAGGAATAAATGCCTCATAAGCCACCAAATAAATATGCGCAGTTTAGGGAGATGATATCTCATCCGAAAGGACCGTACGGAAGCGGTTCACGAGGTTCCGAGCTGGAGATTGTAGCCCTATTGTTGAAGAGCAACTTGGCAGAACATTCTCAACAGATGATGACCAAATAAAGTCATTATTAAAGTACTGCACAGGCCAGCATCTCTTCTCGAAATCAGGCACCGAAACTTAATTTTGATTATTTCTTAGCGTTATTCAAGAACAAAATCTTCATCCGCGAAACAGAGGGCGTAGAAGAAGCATTTCTACTCAAATACAGAGAGGACAGTTTTGAAACTATTGAATACTTACTTAGGAACGTACTGTCAACAATGCCTACTCATGAAATATACCATCAATAACACATACCTATGAAACTTATGAACATGCCAGCAACGATTCACAAATGTGTGGGAAATGACATCTACGACAGAAAATGGTCTCCAGAAATACTCCTCGTACTTGTACAGAAGCATGAGGTTGCATTACGCAATGAATGCAACCAATGCAGTAAGGAGCGTGGCCTCTAGCTCGCATTCTATAACTGGATGTTCTATAATTGGAGTCACAATTGTTCTCCCGTTATCTTAAAAATAATAAAAGAAGCCCATTTCGCTAATTATGAATACTTATATACAGGTAGCATATAACGGACTCGGTCTGGCGGCCCTCAGCGTCTACAACTTCAGAAGAGGCTTAATGATTGACTTGCAGGAGCTACGAATTTTGCTCAAGGGAATCTCAGACCTGCACTCGAATGAGACTAGATAGTTTCGAAATTTTTGGTGGGAAAACCCGGAATCGTTTCGTCCATCTCGGCCCAGATAACGAAGTTCAAGAGTTCAAGTCTGGCGATCGAGGCCGTTGGTTTTATAGGGTAAAATTGGAAAACATGAGATTTCATTTAGTCTCCAGTGCATTTCATATATAGCTCTGAAATCATAATTTCTCAATTTTCCATTCTAAAGTTTTCATGTCGGTAATCTACAAAGAAAGAATGCATCTTCGTTAGAGCATAATGATTGAGAGGCACACTCATACTAAAACGAAAACCTCATAGAACATGAAAATATTGTACACGTTATGCTACTCTAGAGCAGCCCTCATACGTGCAAGCCGACAGCTCTACTCCCTCTATCGTTGACGTGTTGTTTGCTGCTGAAATTTTCCGTCAGAAAACTAACACAAAACGAAGTTTGCTGACGTATTGCTTGATGTTGACTTATCGGTTGGCGTATTGTTTGCCGATGTATTGTTTGATGTTGACTTATTGGTTGACGTATTGTTTGCCGACGTATTGTTCGACGCATTGTTTGCCGACGTATTGCTCGACGCATTCTTTGATGTTGACGTAATGTTTGCCCTGAAATTTTCCCTCGGACACCTGCCACAAAACTTCAGAGCCAAACGAGAATATCACACGAGACTTGACCAACCGAGGCACACCACCACTTTTTTATACATATAAATGCAAACTATTCGCTACTCTTCCACAAATACAAACAAGTTATGAAATACGTTTAAATTCGTACGTATTTCACTTGTACGTGACAGAGGAGCTAAGATAAGAATGACCGTTATGCACTAAATAGACAACCATGCGAGCTCTTAATACAACCTTCCCCTATAATTTTTTATTCAGTTAGACCCGTTAGGTTTGACGTACTTGAAGCTTAAGTAATTCACCTACGCCTTCTTTGTCAAATAGTTTAATCCCTTAGAGCAATTTCTAAAAGTTAGGCATAATGGAAACAACGATCATGTCCGATGGAAACATTTGTCTTTTAAAACTTGTCAGGCGAATCATACTCAAAAGAACACCTATATAGTTCAAAACAATTTCCCTAAATTAGAAAAAATCGAGACAATATCTCTAAAAGTGAACCAACAAATGAATGAGGAGGGAGGGGGGACACGTCAAATTTCACTAGGAATCCCTCTGCATCCGCTGGACGAGCGAGCGGGCAGCTGGTCCAGCTGAGCTTTTACGGGTGGTGGGTCAGCACCCACTCAATTTGTGCAGCCTAAATTGACCAATTAATGCAGCCGTCCGTTGTCCAGACGGCCGGCACTCGAGCGCCTGCTCACACGAGCGGTGATGGTCGTGAGCGCTGCATTAGCTCCGGCCAATTGATCAGAAGTATTCCCTGCACAAGTATTCCGACTGGCGGCTGGATTAGAGAGCACGGGGTGAATTTTCACTCATTTTTCAAGAATCCAAACTCAATTCAAAATTTCAGTTTTTTCCAAAGTCTCAGACCTGAACATACCCTCATAATTAAACATTTTTAACCAATAATTGATCGTAAAAATGGTGTACTTGCAATTGACGGTAGTACATATAAAGAATCTGTGGATGTAGAGCAGTCTATCGCGGAAGTCGCAGTATCCCGATACTTGTTGAATGATTGAACTTCGGGTGCCCTGATTTGAAATCTCACTTTATTCTCCACCATATTTAGTTCTTATACAAAATTTGAGGGACGATCGATGCTCGACCAGCTTAGCGTCTCATAATATATGGCCAGGCATACCACGATTTAGGTGGGGCTGTAAATGAAAGCTCGAGCAGTCCTGATCATAGGTAGGGGAGCTGAAGCCACACACACACAGTTCTCTAAACTTCAATTCAGGATTTAGCTTTGAACATTTCTCATGCGTTTCACCGTGTATTACCATTCATAAGCAATGCGACAGATTTGTTTAGACATTAGACCCTGGAATACATGATAGAAAAATACTAACCCTTCTCCATTTGGCTGCCTTATTAGAGCTGCCTACCCCCTAAATAAATCTGGAGCTCATATTGACGTTCCACCGGACAGAGAACATACACATCTTGATCAAAAATAAAAGTTTATTGGAAGGTTACTTTTTAGTGATTATGTCGAATCTCCTTCAAGATCATTATGAAACAATTTCGAGTGCTTGCTGAGACATGAAAGTTTTCAAGAAATTTCGCTTGAAAACAACACTACACCACATAGGGTCAACATACAGCAAGTTGTGCTCCAACAACACTGTACCAAATAGGGTCAACACACGATAATTAAATTATGCCCAAACAACACTGCACCACATAGGGTCAACATAAGGTAAGTTGTGCTCAAACAACACTGCATCAAATAGGGTCAACACACGGAAAGTTGTGCTCAAACAACACTGCATCAAATAGGGTCAACACACGGTAAGTTGTGCTCAAACAACACTGCATCAAATAGGGTCAACATACAGTGAGCGCAGGGTGCTCCAACACAGAGAGAGCTAAGTACAAGTATATGGGTCAAGTATAGAGTTCAATCAGCGGCTTTGATAAAGTTTGAGCTTTTAAGTGACGCTAGCCGACTAGCTCGTACGTAACAGACGTAGGGTAGTTCCTAAGATTAAGTCACGAAAGATCCGTCCTCATAATTCAAAATTCTGTCTCTAACGTTCATTAAAAAATGACCAACAAACCCATCCGTCCGTGGGAGTTCCTTTACAGTCTTCAAAGGTTAAAAAATCAGACAAGGCTTGAAAAAAATTAATCAAACAAAAAAGATCCAAATTAATCCAACAAAAACATATTACTAAATAATTTCAAACAGAACCAGAGAGCAAAGCCTCATTCCATTACCGATTCGCGCTTTCGAAATTTCTCTGAAAGGAGAGCAGGAAGTCTGGCCATCGAGGCCGCGAGTTTATCGGCATGAACCAGGTTCAATAAGGTCGTGGAAACCTCTTCAAAATTAAAGAAAAAGTCATAGTCATTCGAAAGCTTCAGAAAAACTTTTGCTTAAAGGATGAATGTAGGGTTTATCTTTTCGTTGGCATTGGATTCTAAACATGCAGGGACGAATTGGCGAAGAAGTAACTACATATTCACACGAGGTAATTTCTTGACACTCAGAGACAAACTTACAAAGGAGTTAAGGCATTAGTCTCAAGGATATTTCGTTGATATTTTAGCCCACATCCTACAGTGACACCAGGTAACCGTGATTTTTGCCAGCACTGATATGCCTCAAAAGAATTAGCCAAGAAAAAGTTTCAACTTATACAGCTATCCTCCACATTGAGCGCTAGATCGGTTCCAGCGAACAACCGTTCCTTCTTCTTGTTTTTTTCTATCATAACAAGGTTTCTTAATTCCATACGACACAAATATTTTCTGTGCTACATTATAGTTGCTCATTGTAGTTGACACTGCTCTGTTCGGGGGGCGATAGTAGAGCGGTTATTTGCAGGAACCGATCAGTGCGATCTATGCCCACAATAACTGGATGATGAATAACGGCAGCCATTTTTACTTTTTTTTTTTGGCATTAGTAAACCGATTGCCCAAAATTTTACCTGTAGACGGTTTCCAACATACGACATCACAAATCCACGATGCTCATGATCCAAAAAACGAAGTAACATTTGTTAACATCGAAGTCGGCACTGGAGGTTTTTCACCATGATTGTCAAGGTCTAAAATATTTCCAACAGAATGGAAAATTCTTTCTTCTATTCTTAAAACATCTTTGGAAATGAGAAAACAGACATGAAGGTATATAATACTGAAAACCATTGCTACAAAACTGTGTCCTGTAAAGATTTCAGCAATTTTCGAGTCGACAAATCTTTTTTGAAAGCCTTTTTGAACGCTACACGTAATGTTCAGTCATTATTCATTTACACGAGATACGGCAAAAGCGTTTTTAAATAATTGAAAAACAAAACGGTAACGGCAATAATAATTCCATAACCAATCGTTTTCCTCTTTCAGGGTTGATCACGCAAAACCTCTTTTGCAAACGGATCCATCGATGGAAATCCGTTTAGCCTCTCAACGTTACCGCATTTCGAGTCCATTTATGCAGATAAATTTCAATCTCAAAGCTCTTGATCGAATTAAAAGTTTGCTTTCTGAATAACAGCGGGAGCTGCAGCGCACTTTTCCACATTCCCAGAAGGAATTCCGATGGAATAGCATTTGAAAACTCGGAAGAAGGGGGCGATCATTTTCATTCGAAACAATTCATGTGAATGCAGTATCACAGGCCAATTCAGACAGAAGTTCACGTCACGATTTTTTCAGCTCGGCAAAATAACTCATTCAATAAAATGCATCGTATTACTCCAATGTGCGGGCTTCGCCAGTTTCCGCTAAACTACAGCCATCATCTATAATCTGAAAGCAATTCAGTGAAAAATGTATTCAAATATGCTCACGAGTATGAAAAATTGTCTGTCTCTGCAAGCACAAATGGCTTCCGACAGCGGTGCGAGGCAAGGTTAGCATCTCAGAGACACGAAATAAAGAAAAAGTAAAACAAGGATACAAGCAGAAACCAATGCAAATACACACTAAAATGCTTTATTCCATGCGCGTCACTCAGGTCTCCAGCGACAAACGACACATGGAAAATTGGAATGCAAAGCCTAACAAATAAATCCACCACAGGTTCAAGCACGTTAAAGCTACCATAGGAAACAGCCCGAAATAACGTTAATCAGTCCTAATCTTTTCCCCGGCAAGAATGAGTTAACTTGCACCCACTTTACCTGCATTTTCCTGCTTCAGTTGAGTCAACTCGTCAAATTTGCGGTTAGAAAAACTTGAAACGAGTTCGCTCGTCCTTCCTTGACATCTCACGGTATGAACGGACCATTCCCGAGAGTGCTCAGACATCAGAAAGCCGTGCTTTATGTGCCAGGTACCTTTACTTAAGTATAGCCACGCGAACATAGATACTTCGTATGTGACATACCTATGCCACCATATGTACCTGTAGTTGGGTAAGGAACCTGAATTGTGCGATTAATGTCGTTTTTATTCATTAGGTGAATTACATATTGAAAAAAATATATATCATTATATTGACTCTCGGGTTCATGCTTACAAGTACATTCTTATTATGTAATGTAAAAGTAAATTTATTAGTGCCGTTGCGTTGTTGTGTAGTGCAAATGTGCAATTTTAGAATGGGTATCTGGTGCCAAAATGTTTCCGCTGATGCCACGTCCTCAGTTTTAAGTCTGCACAACACACAATACATCGACAATGTGATACGGTGTGATATAATCATGAGATTTGAATTTCGCTGTCTGACGACCTACTACTTGAATATAAACTAAAGAACGTACCATTCGCCTCGTTTCTGTTAGCATTTTCTATCCTATTATCAGTTCATCTGAAAGTTTCAGGTTTCCGTCATAAAACCTGCTAAGCAAGGAGTTAATTTCCCAAGGTGCCCTGGCTCTAGGGAGTTAAGAGCGTACACCTCAACCGCTCTCTGAGTGGAGTGCAGGAATCCTATCTATCCCCACAGAAAGCAAATTCCAACAACATTACGATTCCCGTTCACCATTTGGGAACAGCCTGTGAAGATTATCCGATGATGTTTGTATTATATGTTTATTTAAACACAAGCATAAGAATTCAAACTAACTCGTGAAAACCACGTAGTCAGAGAATCGTTCATGACATTACTGCAAGTGAAAAAGAATTTTAGTAAAGTAACAAACCAATATCTAACGAACATGCTTCAAAAGGGGGTTAGGAATTATTCAATTGAAAAGTCCTAACAACTTTGCACTTCGGTGTAACATATTTTTACTTTGTTGCCGAGTGCTCGCGTCTCAACTCGTACGTGCACGGTGAAAATCTATCATGCAGCTGAGATGACGACGGTTAGGCAAGGGTATGGTAGGATACATGATGGTATGTTGAGCATGAGACTTTCAGGATTATGCTACGCATGAGATGACGAAATCATGTTTGGTATGAGCTTTAGTCAATTGGGTCATATTTGAAACAGTTAGGCTGCATTATGTCTGGCTGGAGATGTTGCAACGAAATTGACCAAGGTTGGTGCTACTAGCATTCAATTTGACTACCTTGCAATAAAGGTTAGGATAAACAGCAGACTTACAGTGTACATCAACGTACAGCATTAAAAAAAAAATTGTGAACATTTATGAGGAAAAAATATCGTGTGATGTAATATGAACCTTTCAAAACACTACCACAATCAAAAAACAACTCGCTATTCTGCCAACTTTTAGCAGACACAGAGAAAAATATACATCAATCTCGACAATTCGCACAATTTAATTTATCGTTCCCACAAAGAAAACAGAGGACGCTTTGCATTGCAGATTTCAAAAATATGCATAAAATAGCCACTACAATTCACGGGTAGAAAACTAATCTTCTTTGACCGCTACAGCCTTCCTGGCCTTCCATTTGAGTATTGTTGTAAGCGCTCGAAGAACAAACGCTTCCAGAGCCATTCTGAGTCGTCAGCGAAAAGAATTCATCTCTTCGGGAGAAAGACTTTCCTATCCGACTCATCCTGCAATCTGGCAGCTCCGCGGGCTTATTTTTCGTTTTCTTTCAAGCGTTGTGAATGCGCGCAGACGCCAAGCGAAGCCTGGCGCCCGCATGCAATTGCATCGCTCTTGTGCTCCAAAGAATATCGGCCATGGGGAGAGTTTTTTGGCGGTCCTGCAATGCGGTCTTGTAGATTTTCCCCATATTGCGCTCGTGGTTTTCCATTGTTGAAGGTCTTTGTAATTCAATAAAAGGTTTTTGACGTATGCGTAAGATAGGTACATATTTCTAGAGTAATTTATTTGCGTTGTTGTCGTCGTGGTCTAGAGCACAATGAAAACAGGGATCCGAGCATGCTGGTCTGCCTGCGCCTATTGCCAAATTCGTCCCGTCGCCAGTAATCACGCGCAGAGGAAGATATTTTCCCATTTCATCACATTTCACAATGGTCTGGATTTCGCAAAGAAGAAAAATTTCCCGTTTATCTCTACATGCTCTCCGGAAACGAAATACTTGAAAATTTTCTCCCCACAAAGATAATGAATAACTCATCGAACACAATCTAAATTTCAAAAACCCTAGAATGAAGCAGCTGAAATATGGTGCCGTTTTATAGTTGGTCACGCGAAAATCTTCAAAGGCAAATCTGGCTAACCACTAGGACATTTTACGGCCACAACTCGTGAAAAAGGGTCACAAATCAACCCGTTGCGCAGTGCTCGCTAGACGAAGACGAAGCAGGAAAATTTCCAAGCCCACGCAGCGACCGCACACAAGACCAGCTCGTGAGGCTGCCGTGCTCCCAAGAATACACTAGATTTTCTCGAGCGCGATTGGCCGCATGCAAAGACTCTTCCGTTCTCGGCGCGGGGCCCGCTACTTCAAGCGGAATTGAGCCACTTTCCCTGAATTGTTCGACTTGGATGCGGTTGCGGTTTGTTTTTATTTTCTCAATATGTTTGTTCTCTGTTGCCGGTTGTGCTGGAGTAAAGTAACGCATGTGGTGGAGATTTATTTTTCCAATAGATTTGTTCCCTGTCACCAGCATCGGTCAAGTAAAGTAACGGATGAGATTGCCATTTTTCAATATGTTTGACCCCGGGAACCAGCATCGAGTTAGTAAAATAATAGATGTAGTTCCGGTTTATTTTTCAATATGTTTGTTCACTGTTACCGGCACCGTTTGAGTTAAATAAGTGATGTGGATACGAATTTATTTTCCAATATGTTTGTTTACTAAGCTTTCCTCTACCAGCACCGGTAGAGTAACTGGTAAAGTACATTACTCGACCAACACCGGCGAAGTAAAGTAATGCATTTTCTTTTTTGTTACTGTCACTGAATCACATATCGACGATAGGTCGAGTGATCGAATTGACAAACGATGTTGACCTGATAGCAGAATCGATAAGACAGCTCGAATTTCATTCGTCTGGAAAAGCTGCAATTAGCAGCAGAGTCACATGCGCTGGCTGAAGAATTCGCTTATTTTCTATCATATTTGTGCCTTCAGAGTTCATTTGAAGGATACTAACTAGACTGGGTATTAAAAACCGTTGACGTGCCTGTATTGTGCACTGTAAGTCGTAATAGGTAAAAGAAAAGTTTTTTTTCAGTACTGATATGAATTCAATGAATGCTCATCTGAATGAAATTCACGACTACCTCGGCATAATTTGTTTTGCTGGATTTTCCCGCCTAGTAGAATTACTATTGTTTTTTGGTGATGCGTCCGTATAAATACCTCGAATATCGTAGTACTAAGATATTGCTCGAACTTGCTTCATCGCATCCAAATCAGTCCAGCGTATCATTAAAAGCCATAACCCCAGCAGTAATATGAGTGCAGAGAGATAAAAGTTCACCAACCCACGAGTAGAGCGCGTTCACAGTGCTCCACCGCGAACTGGTTTCTAGCATGTTGCAAAATGCGATCATCCTTTTCTGATCCGACTGTAGTAGCTTTATTTTGGAAAATAGCTTAATTAAGAGAACTTGTATCGACAGACAGTCATGAACGAGTTATACTTCAAATGATTTGAGTTCAGATGCAGCGAGAAGAAATATCTCAAAAGAAAATGAGTCTTTAAACTAGTTCAAAAGAAAAAAAGAAATTCCAATTTTGGTAGGAGTTTGAAACTCTACTCAGACGTTGGAAGCCTATATAATTGGAATTCCTGCGAATTATTCATAAAAACTTGACTTTTGAAGAATATGTATCATACATTGGAGCACAAGTATTGAAATCTATTGGAATTCTCAACAAAGTTAAAACATCTTACCTGCAGGAGCGTTAAAAATAATGTACATTACACTATAATTCATCCATACCTTCAATATGACGTTGAAGCATGGCATGGAACTAATAAAAACATAACTAACCTACTTCGAACTCTACAAAAAAAATTGTGACGAAAAAATTGGAACATAATGCTAGTACAAAATGAGTCATATACACACTTAAAAATACTGAAGCTTTCTAATTTATATCAACATTCTGCCTCTAATTTCATGTATGAAACTTTGACTAATGAAGGGGATAAAGATCCATTCGTAAGAAAAGCCCACTCCAAGCTTTCAAAGCAAACCTTGAATCTTATTTCTTATCAAGATATTTACTTCGAGTATAGCTTCATAGCCAAACATTTATTAAGATACCACTCCCATTGTGTGTGAGTAAATTATAAGCTTAAATGATGTAGGAAATGTGTAGATTTTTCATTGACATAAAAGTGAAAAATTTTAGATACCAATGGTATTTTACCTACTCACTAAGCCCAAAGCGTGATTAGTATCGTACATCTTAAGGATAGTGCATTCGATTATGTATGTTTGAGTACGCTTTTGAATACAGTTTCTATAGGATGCCCTGAAGTCATAAAACTTATACAGGCCTGCTATAGTTACAAAAGCCCATTGAAGTTGTTCGATGAACCCTTGTCTGCAATTTTAACTAATGAAACTCTTGTGGAAAAGTTGTTTAAATTTTGTAAAATTACTGATTAAATTCAAATTTTTACAAATGATGGATCAAAGAAATTAGGCACATGATCGCATTCAGAATAAGTAACTAATCACACTTATAGAAAATAGAATGCTTTTTGACACTCATAAGTACCATACGCTTATCACAAAAATGACACAGGTACTTGTGCCATAACTGTGTTAACACACACTTCGAGTTATGTAGCAGTGTGACAGCAGAGCATGACTACGCCAACAGTCACGCACACCTGATGAAACTGTACGGTATTTCATGCGAAAATTTAACATATTCTACTTGCCCCATGAGTTCTTCAAATGGACTAAGAAATTACATATACCAAAGTCAACAATAAAGACTACTTCAAAATTCTGGCATCATGGACTACCTAACCAAACACAATCTGTCACTGGAGATTTAACTCTTCAATTCGGGCTTAGATATACACGTAGAGAATACGTTAATGTAATGCAAACCCAATTCACCAAGATATTACGCTAAGAACACTGTATTGCAAAGAATAAACACAAAGTACATATTTCGCATGAGATTTTATGTATCTCCTCACATACAACCTGCTGTTACAGGAAGCAGGTGCGTTAAGTTTTCCATGAACGCAGAGGCTAATCCAGCGTTCCGGTATTTTATAGTCTTTTTCTGACCTGTATTTGCAGTAGCATATGTATGAAAGTACATATTATCTACACGACACTCTATTTCATCAAAGCGATGGCAAGCAAACAACTTGTAAGTGAAACAAATCATGCGCTTCACACCCTTCACTGAAGATGTTTTCAAACGGCGCATTTAGTCTAAATTGTGCCTTACATGTACATGTCTGAAAAATAGAGTTGGGCAGCTTGACACTAGAGACATTTGCGAACTTGAACTCAAGAGATTTTTAGGGCATTTCGTTTGTGCAGGAAGAAACCGTGAGCGATAAAGCGGCTTAGTGACATCAAAAGCTGCACGCAAGATGCAAGAACCCAAATGAATCAATTTGTAGGGCGCCTCCAACTCAATTGGTTGAGGCAACCCATTCATACTTCGAGTCTTTGAAGCCATGCGCCTTTGATGCACTCGGATGCGGTGTATGAGAAACTGCGCCGCCCTCCATCCACGTAGCCCAGAAATGTTCTCGGCAGAAGCAGGATTGCAAACTTGGAGCGAAGTTTTCCTAAATTTTATAAAAGATCAGCTACGAGCAAAAGTTTACCCGCAACAAGGATTAAATTTCGGAGGCTGGAATTTACTAATTCTGAGCACGTTTTTGAGTAGTCTTAATATCGGCGAGCGCTCCATAAGATAGGATTATTTTATACCAATACCACAGCACCACGTCAACTGTCGGTGACTGAAAATTTCTAGAACTGAACAGCACAACTTCAATCAATCAAAGTTCACCGCATGTGGGTACATGAAACGGAAGAGAAAGACCCTTTATAATACTCAAATCAAGGGTACGAAATCAATTTTGAGTGAGCCAGTCGTGCTAACTAACTCAGATGATCAACGTGATCAGCGTTCCCAATATCAACCAGTAGTTTCCCGAAAAAGAATATTTTGCATACTGACTCAAATAAAATTGTTGAAACACGGGCAACAAGTCCGTAACACGCAGAAAATTATACACGTCATGACGAACTGGAGAAACAGAAAAAAAAATTATCGAAAACTCGAAACGTATGGGACGCATTAACCAAAAATACAGTGCGTTAGACCTTTTAATTTGAAGATTGCTCTTCAAATTGCTCTTGCCTTGCACAGCACTCCCTCGCAATGAGCTGAAGGCTTAAAACGATGAGTGTGCAGGAGGAATGGACACAAAAGCACGACAGGCTCTTGACGTGGTCCTCAAATGCACGTGCTAGCACCGGCAAAACGTACGCTGTAAACCGGCTGTAACTCTTACGCTTTAGTTAATTTACTCGCGGGAGCTGTGGAAATGTGAGAAGCAAGATGGTCATGTTTTATTACCGTGAGTGCATCAAGTCCACTAGGGTGGAGGCATCCACACTATGTGCATGTACCATCATGTCCACTGGGGTGAAGATACATACTACCTTCAAGAGGCAAATTCAACGGTAAAATTCTGTTGACACGACGAGCATTTACGTCGAAAGCTTGCGGTCAAATGATGCATAGGCGCCATACTTGCGTTACTCTGGCACATGAATAGAGTAGTTGAGTTGACAAGACAGTCAACAGGCACGATCGCTAAATACACGTCGACACAATCGTCATTGATAGAAGTATTCACTTCATAAATTTATTATCGACTTGAGCCTGAAGTTCAAGTCATAAAATAGTATTCCAACGCTACATTCAATACACCATCACGGAGAAATCATTCTGCCATCACCCAAAAAATTATCTTAGTGCTACTCCTGCACACTTGCCCTATTCTCGACAGCTATCTTGGCGCTTAGACCTCGACACTGGCCTTATTTTCGAGTGTTATCTTGGCACTACTCCTCTACACTGGCCCTATTTTCAACAAATCTTAGCGCTAACACACCCACGCCGGCCCTATATCCGAGTGCTATCCAGGCAAGACTCCTACACATTGCGCTACTCCTACACTTGGTTGCATTTTCGACAGCCACCTCAGCGCTACAACAGCTCGTGCGCTGCTGCGCACCGACCGCCGCCGTAATGTACGAGGAGCCTTCACGCGATGTACACGTCATGCGCCCAAGGGCCGCCAGCATTGCGCTCGCAGGAGCAGTGCCTCATCGTTACGACTCTCATTAGACATTATCGTTACGATGATTACGACTATTTTAAGTGCGATAAATTATGCTCATCTTGGGAAAGCGCAATTTTGTGGTAAGAATACATCACCGCAGCGTGCTGCCTAATTCTCGTCAGCTAGCACACGTGTAGGTTGAACTGCGGCTGCTGCTGTGGTGAGACGGGACTGTATTCTGCTTCACTTCTTTTGTGAATATTGAGAACGTAAAAAATACTGTTTACCAGGTGAAGACGGTACCGATGAGGAGAAATTTTCAAACAAACGTAAATCAACAAATGCATTGGATTTTCACTTATCAAAATGAAAATGAAAGATGGAGAACGTTAGAATGAAGTATCATTTCGATTAAAACGAAATTTTCGAGAGGTTTGTAGACATCGCTCAGCTGAAATTTACAGCGCTTTCCTTTTGAATGAGCAGGTACGTGTTATTAAATGAGACATTAAAAAACGTTTGTGTCATTAGGTTTCCTACAATATACAATATACAATAACTTTTGTATCATGTAAAGAATAATTCAATCAAACGAAATTGTATGCTCACTGAAATCATTTTAATGTTCATTGTCATGTTCTTTGAAGTTTGTGAAATTTTAGTGCATAAACTGTCCCTTAAGATTATGAAAACTCACTATAAATACTAAAAAAGGTCAAAAAATTAGGTCTCAGTACAGAAGATCGTGCTAAAATTACTTCCATGCTTGCAACTGGCATCTCGACACTAGACATATCCAAAAGTTTTGCCGTGCTCTCCGTACTATTAAAACATTTCCTTTTGCTGTAATAGATACAGAGACACAAGATGAAGAGCATTTATTGAAGTTATCTGCAACGGAAATTAATACAATAAAGTCAGAAAGTGCCAAACTGTTCATTATAGCAGCAAGAACTTTTTTGAAGCAGCTGGGGCAGCAAAAGTCGGCAAAACAACCAGGTGTATGATCCTCAATATCCTTGCCTAAGTGGGGAGTCCCATTACAGTCCCTCATTGAGCAAAAGAAACAGAAGTAAAATAGTTGAATGAGCACAGAATTATATGATAGTCTATTTCAGCAAAGTAATTTTCAGTGATGAGTCCCGTGCAACGCTCAATACACCTGACGGGTGGTCACCGTATGGCATTCGAATTGTCGAGCGGCAGGAGTGTACAATTGTCATCAACAAAGTGGCGGGGGAGTGGTATTTTTTTTTATTTAAGCCCCCCACCTGCAGCGAAATCGTTAAAAACGCAATTTTTA
>VOMN01102879.1:0-11407 GCA_014899125.1 Orchestia grillus
AGGGTGCAGGGGTGGGTGATAGAGTGGGGGACTTGGAGTGGGGAAGAGTGGGTATTAATAGAGTGGATATTGAACCAAGGGAACGTACGTGCTGTTAGAGTGAAGGCTGGACTAGCGGAGCGCGGGAGAGTTGGAGTATGAGAGCCTAGTCCACCGCCGCTGGAGTTCTACTTCTTCCGACGACAGCGGAGTTCTACTTCTACTACTTTCTCAGAAGACGACAGAGCGTCCCGGCGCTGCCGTCCTCATGGCGCCGTTCAGGCGCCGGAGTTTGTATTTTTCCCAACTGATTGATGTGTTGTGTGGGCCAGACCGTTGCCGGGTGCCAGATGTGCTGTGTGGGCCAGGCCGTTGCCGGGTGCCAGATGTGCTGTGTGGGCCAGGCCGTTGCCGGGTGCCAGATGTGCTGTGTGGGCCAGGCCGTTGCCGGGTGCCAGATGTGTTGCGTGGGCCAGGCCGTTGCCGGGTGCCAGATGTGTTGCGTGGGCCAGGCCGTGCGAGAGCGTCTGCCCGCCACAGGCAGCGGAGCTTGCCTGATGGTCTGCCAGCGTCTGAAGTGACTGAAATGATACCATCGCTGTGGGAAGGGGGTGTTGTGCTAACGGGTGTTTTAACGGGTGAACTAACTGGTGTGCCGATTGGTGTGCCGACTGGTGTACCAACTGGTGTACCAACTGGTGTACCAACTGGTGTACCAACTGGCGTACCAACTGGCGTACCAACTGGTGTACCAACTGGCGTACCAACTGGCGTACCAACTGGCGTACCAACTGGTGTACCAACTTGTGTACCAACTGGTGTACCAACTGGAGTACCAACTGGTGTACCAACTGGTGCACCAACTGACATGCATCAACGAACACGGTTCAGCGTAACAGCCCTTTCATTTAAACTGACTTCTCACCTTCATTAGCCTATTACAGACCACTAATTTCAGTACAATTTTCACAGGCTTCTGAATCGAACGCTCGACATACAAAAGAGATTTGCTCAATCTTGAAAAATGGATATGGATATCGTAAAGTTTAAAGGATATTCTCAGCTAAATTGCCTTTGAGTTCATGTTCCCAGTGTTCATAGCGAGCTGCGAGCTTAAATCCTAGCCGTAGCCTCAAAGGACACCGCAAGTGTAAATTCCATCCTAAAAATCGAATAACGATAATTTTAAAACAAAAATTTTCGTCACGCAATCTCATCCGTACGTTCAGTCGCGCCCTTGAGAAGCTGCAACATACGTGATGTGTGCGTCTTCGGTCTGACTCGTACTGTAAAAATTGCTGGT
The DNA here is from genome assembly GCA_014899125.1 of Orchestia grillus. NCBI lineage: Eukaryota > Metazoa > Arthropoda > Malacostraca > Amphipoda > Talitridae > Orchestia > Orchestia grillus. The sequence goes on from VOMN01102879.1 coordinate 1,283, forward strand.
GCAATCATACAGCAGGTGCAGGCATACAGCAGGTGCAGTCATACAGCAGGTGCAGGCATACAGCTGGTGCAGGCATACAGCTGGTGCAGGTTACAGCTGGTGCAGGCACACAGCTGGTGCAGGTTACAGCTGGTGCCTGCTGCTCAGCCCGTCGCCTGTTCGGCCGCTCAACAAGAAGGTGTGACCGACGGTACGTCCGTGAGCTCTCGCACGCTGCTTTTCCTGAACCATGTAAGGCAGTCCATACATATATTTCCTCCACTGACAGACACAGAAGAGGCGCTCTCGAACACAAGAATCTTCCTAAAATTACTCCCTCAAACACTGACTCGCACAGACTGCACTCTCTAACACAAGAATCTCCCAAAAACTACTCCCTCAAGCACAAGTCCTTTGAAACAGCATACTCAAACACCAGTCCTTTTTTGAAAAGTATGCTTAAACACCAGTCTCTTCCGTCAAACAGCTTGCTCAAACACCAGTCCCTTCCGTCAAACAGCTTGCTTAAACACCAGTCCCTTCCGTCAAACAGCTTGCTCAAACACCAGTCCCTTCCGTCAAACAGCTTGCTCAAACACCAGACGGCTCTCTGTGCATTCCATAATTCCAGGATACAAATCGCAATTTATCTTGTGCTTCAATCTCTTACCGTAAAACTAGATCACAAAGAAATCAACGGAAATCACCAAAACTCGTACCGATGAGGTGAAGAGAAATTTTTTCGTAAACTGAGTCAAGTTAGATAAAAATGAAGATATTGACAAACTAGGGAAACAAAAATACACACACAAGCAGGGTAGGGTCAAAAACTCATCCACCCACGTAAAAACGCTTTTAAACTTTCTCTTCTCCAGTGTATGCAATCAAATCGATTATTTTTTGACCAGGATATTCTTATGCACCAAGCATTGCAATTGCAACGAATTTTTTACACTAATTCCATCGACATCTGAAGTATGTTTATCTACTCCAACGTATGAGAGAGAGCCCTCTCTAACATAGCATATATATATATAAACAATGCATGATCAATTCTTCCTAACGTTCTACTGCAATACTAGAGCATCGAGTCGGAATGTGAGCCAAGTTCGAGTGCCAGGTGAGAGGTAAAATACTACCTTCAACGATGATAAGCCCCGTTCTTCATGATTTATAAGATCAATTTATTCGTGGCGAGTCTGGTCCTTTAACATTGTTATTTGAAGTAAATAACTGAGATGAATGATAGGCCGAATTTTTGCTATTAACTAGCACGCTACGAAGAAGAAGTCGTACGCATAGATTGCAAGAGGACACAGCCTAACTTATTAGCACAGAATAATTTACTGTGTAATTAAGAAACAAATTTCAAGGATTGGCTTGAGAGAACAATCTATCAAATACATGGCGTACAAGTACTTCATTTTGTGAAGTCATGCATCGCTTTTGTCGATCTCGCGTGAATGCTTCTGACCTTCATAGATTGTTCGGGGTAATGAAGCCCATGCTCGTGAATGCCAGCCCCTAAATATGAAGGGTTCGAATGTCATCTAGAAGGGATCGGAAGCATATTCGAGATTCCACAAACACTTCGCTCATTGAAGAATCTAGAATGTATTGTTGAGAGTTCCCGCCTGGATGTTGTCGCGAAAATTATGTCTCGATGACAAAGCTGTGATGAAACACCGATGCAAAAATGCTGTGTACGTCGAGATATTTAGTTAGTATTATTCAAGGTTTAAAGCTCTGTATCCACTCGAGTTATGTTCCGAACAGAACGAAAATAAGGGACCATTTGACTCCAGAAAACGGAAAATTTATGCACACGATGTGTTCCCTCACAGTAAACCCTACAAGTTGAGTATGCAGAGGAAGAAGAAAACAAAAAAGAGATATCGAAGAAGGCACGAAAGTTTAAAGAAATGAAGTGGGCACGATAGACAGAAGTCCCGAAGGCTAAAGGTAACCTATAAGTTCTCCTGTGGAAACGCCAGTTCCCATAGCAGAGGGTAGGCAGACCTAGCTAGCCTAATCCTACTACCTATAGCTTTTCCAATGCCTCCCGAGGGCCTTCAAGATCATGGTTGAAAAATCAAAATATACACGAATGCGAGTTACCCACAAAATTTCAACACGTGCAGTAATTGATGTTTCCCAAGGGTAACGGATACATCGGATTCATAATAATCTCGGATGCTAAAACGAAGAGCTACACAGGAACTGCCTATCGCAAACGTACAGAGGAAAAAGAGTACGAGTGAAAAACCATGTACGATGTAAAAGAGAAAAGGGATAAAGCCCAGAGGTTCTCAATAATGTACGCACAAAAGACCTGAGACGCAAGAGCTTTAAGGAATAAAGAAATGCGAGCGAAACTGTGCGTAGTGACGGAAGGCTACGTTCATCAAAAGAAAAGCAGTAACACGGATCAACATAAGAATAAACGCCTAAAGGACCGGAGATGTAAAAGCTAGAAGGAATAACAGAATCATCGCACACGGACACACCTCAGAGAGACACGAGGAGAGGCTGTGAGTCACAGCTACTTCATGCAAGCGAAGATGACATTCAAAGGCCTCAGTTTACGCAGCTCTCTCACAGGTGAGACCAACAGGTCACCGCCAGGTAAATAGCGCGACGCGCTTGTAAACGCGCGTTCTGTGTCCCGGTAGCGCGCGGGGCCCCTCCTTCGGCTTCTGCGCGTTCACTTTTTTACGCGACTTTTGAAGCGAGAGCCACGGTAAACTGAACAGTAATGGCAAGCCGAGCGTTGCGATCCCGTAGTTTTTCTGGAAGGTTTTTTGCGAGATTTTACTCGGCAAACAGCAACCTATGGACCGTAGGTTTTTATTAACTGAACTATTATACGCCCAAGAGGGCTGCATTTTACGCTGCAAAAAAATAACATCCATGTAGACTGAACGATAGTGAGTCAGCAAACCATTTGGCTATGTAAATTTTCCTTTTTACTGGGCGATATGAGGAATCGATGACTCTGTTAACCAAATGATTATGCATTTAAATGGACCTAACCCAAACCCGCTTAACATCGTCTATATGTTTAGCAGCAGTCTATCATTCGAAGAGAGTTTTTTCAACTCTATAGAAAGTGCTGAATCGATCACCTTGCCCTGCATGCAGAGCACTTTTCGGGCGCTGTTTCCTTCGACGAGAGAGCTTTGACGCGCACTGGCAAACGGCGCCGCTTGAGCCGACACCCTTCACTAAACCAACGCATGGTAACCTGCACTGTACGTGTGATATAAAATGTGTTCTTTAGCAGTGCTACTGGGAGCCTGCTCTTCTTCTGCAGGGAGATGTTTAGCCCACCTGTGCACAGACAGAAAATATTTAGCCCACCTGTGCACTGGCAGAAAATGTTTAGCCCACCTGTGCACTGACAGAAAATGTTTAGCCCACCTGTGCACTGGCAGAAAATGTTTAGCCCACCTGTGCACTGGCAGAAAATGATTAGCCCACCTGTGCACTGACAGAAAATGTTTAGCCCTCCTGCGCTCAGATGCAAAAGACGACCAGCATCCCAGCACAGAAAAAGAAAGATTCAGAAACCATCCCTCCAAACAATTTTGGATCTACATGAATACTTCGTAGGCCCAATTCAGGATCAAGAAAACGCACGTGCATGGTTGTTTGTGAGATTGAAATCGATTCCATCGAGTAAATATCCATTTGAAGTTCAATTGAAACTAGAAAAGACTGAAACGGTGACCCATTCGCACTCTCATCGATGGCATGCTAATTTTCAATGAGCGGGATTACTTCACAATTCCTTTGGTCTGTAGAGAGCTGCCACATCGTCCCGCGGGGCATGCGCGGTGGCATTGACAACTCCTTAGGATAACCGTTTAGCATGTCTTGATTCGATCCCCAAGTCATATCGCGTATTTAAGTAAAAATAAAGCGGAGCCTTGACCAATTTATAGATGTATCGCAAAATTTTTTAGGAGTAGTTCATACCAAAATTGTATGGGTTACTGAGTAAGGAAGTTCGAGCGCCTTCTATGTTTCACGAGTGGAGGTAAAGTAATCTGTGTAAATATTATAATATTGCATGTCACGGTATTCTCTCTGAGATATGATGGGCTGCCATCACATCAAAAAGGTTTTCTTCCATCCCCGTTCTCTATGATGCAAAAGCACAAAATACTGTGTGCGAGAATCAGCAATTTGTGACTCAAGTTTAGTGAAATTGGAAATTTGAGTTGACTGTAGATTGGCGAAGTCAACGCCTTAGGTGTACTCTTAAAGAGACGATGATGAAAATATTCCCAACGAAATTACTCTCAATTTCGACCCCATTGACTGTCACGGAATTTTGACAACCTAAATCTCATGCAGTGAAATCTCCCTGAAGTCACGCTGCAGTAAATCTACTTTTTAGCCTCACGTTGAGGGAGCGAGTTTTTTTATGCACCAGCAAACACGTGCCCTTTGACTCGCCCTCAGCCAAAACGCAGCGTCACTTTAACGCTAATTTTAATGCTGAACTTCTGAACAAAATTACAGTGTGTGTGAAGGTGCAGGATCGAAATGCTTGTGTGGACTTGGTAAGAAAAGCTGGAAAATTTACCTCCTTAAATTATCGAGACAATGACGCTTCCATTGTGGCTGCTTCAGGAAACAAATTCCAGGCGATAAGGAGCTACAGCAGCTTTTGATTCACTGCTGGTCGATAACCGCCTGACAACATGAAGCCATCAGACACGTCAAAACATTCTCAACTGCTTCTTTTAAGAGAACATGCGTGCAATCTTTATTAGGAATTTTAGAGAACTTAAAACTCTCGTCCTTCGAAAATAAAATTCTCTCTCACTCCTGCAATGCTCAACTCATCTGTGACCTTTGCTTGTGGTGCTAACGTGTTGGAAGTTGGGTATTTCCCTATTAAGTTGTTTTGGCGACATTGCTGCATTTGGCTTCGTACAAAAACTAGGAGCAGCCTTACGTACGGTAGCTGTGCAATACGGCTGCATTGACTTTGTTGCAATACATTAACAACATTCTTGTTAAAAGGGTTTTGATATTCATGAAGACAGCAAAGGGCTACGCATCTCAACACATGAAGATCGACTTTTTTTTACAACTTCGACTCACGGAATCCGGTTTGGATTAATACTTGAGAGATTCACGACTTTCCGCTTTTTTTCATTTGTCCCGGGCTACCTGTTACGATATTAGACCCATTCCTTTACATAACCTACACCAAACAGCACAATGTGAGACCCATTCCCTTATAAAACCTACATGAAACAACTCGGGTTCAAATCGCTAAAACTAAAAAATCTTAAAATTTTTGCAGCATATAAACAAGGTAGATGAATACCTTTATTTTTCTGGCCGGTGTTTGATTTTTCTCACAAGTTAATTTTGTTCTGTAAAAGAGCACATATGTAGTTACAGAACACTAGTTCACGACCAGCACTAGATACTAGCTGATCGTATCCCAACACTCTACAAATTCATAGCCTACTCCAACAGCACACGTTTGGGAGTATTAGTCAGTATCAAAAATTTGATTTTCCATAGCACTTTTTTATTTGTAGAAGAAAGCACTCCCGCAAATTAAAAACTTGAGCCCAATTTTCTCATCTTTTTGGGGAATTTTTCACCCACGGCGCGTGAGCGACCAAAGCAAAATCACTCGCTGATAGAGAGTGGCATTAAAAAGTAACTGATATACTCGTAATACAGCGCAAGTGCATCAGCCGCATTCAAGCTATGTTTAAGATTGGATCAATGTAACCGAAATTGAGGACAGAGTAGACGAATTAGCAATACACAGAATAATAAACTAATTACATTTTCTGCTTTCGAATGAATTTCACCGCTGTCATCGATCTGTTATTGATATTTGACTATGTATTTTGCGTGCCCACTTTTTTTATTTTTTTGAACCAGAATTTTGAATTTTGGACACCCTATTCGATTTCGGACCCGAGCATTGGACAGCCTTGTGCTGGCTGAACATGAGTGACGTTTAAATACCTCGTTGTACGGTTCAAATCAGAGTGCAAAATGATGGTATACTTAAAATCTGGCTTGTCTGTGTCTGCCATTTCCGGAAGATTTACAAGATCTGTGATCTTAGACTGAAATTAATGAGCAATTGCTCTTTGAAGTTAACTCTGAATCAGCCGATCGTGCTCTGATGCCGCGCACGTCTGTGAATGAAGAAGCTCTTACTGCTTATCTATCGCGTTTTTTAACTTAATGAATAAATAGACCAATTTGAAACCATCGACCTGAGAATGAAGTGTGGTGTTCCTCAAAAGAGAATTTGGCTCACCTGACATATGTGTATACACACACAAGCACATGACGCGTAAATGAAATTTTTACACTGATCTAAGCATTATATTTTATAAGATTGAAAAATTCAACAGGCTACTGTGAATATATATTGTTGGAAAAAATTGTATCAAGGAAAAATTTCATAACCAACGGAGAAAATCTTGACGCTTGGGTGTGAGTGAAAGAATCTCACTGATTGACGCAGAAATTGATTTGCAGCTCAAACAGAGGTCCCTAAACGGTCGTGTTGACTAGTTGTTTTTCCTCGGCTTGGAATTCACAGAAAAATATCAGAAAACAGCCCCCCCCCAACACCTACCCTTCTCCCACTCAGGTGTCAGCCAGTTTGGAAGTGAAGAGCTCAAAGGTGTAGGGTCGAATTGTCTCGGTAATGAAGGTCGACGACGACTCTTTTTCCAGAGAGGTATTACATCTGGTCATACGCACGGGCTTTCGAGATCAGGTTATGCACAGGTGCCTAATAAATTCGGTCATGCGAAGGTTGCACGGAAACTTGGTCACGCACAGCTGCTTCAGAGACCTAGTCAAGCACAGGTGCATTATAGATGTGATTATTCGCAGGTGACACTGAAACCTGGCCCTGGACATACAGGTGTACCGGCAACCCGGGCATACGCAGGCTACTGCACATGTAGAAATGCCCTGCTAGACCTGCACAAACTTCACTAGACTTACACTCGCCTGAATGACAAGTGGACCTAGTCTCACAGCAGACATATATCAAATTCTCAATGATGTGTACATACCAGGTGAAATGGAAAGCGTTTCTAGAGACTAGTCTGAGGAGGCGCAGTTGAATCGGCCACACGAATGTAAAGAGAGTCTAAATGCATCACGACACTTCGTCTCATTTTGTTGTTGGCTTACCAGGGATTTGTCTCCTATATTCTAAGGGGAATCAAAAATTTCAGCAGTAATTTACATCACTCAGACATCAAAGTCAAACTAAGTTAATGGGGGATTTGTGTTGTATATTCTGAGATTACTCAGACATTGAAATGGTCATTTTTTACGTCACTCAGACACCAAAGTCAAACTAGGTTAGTGGGGACAATTTTGAACGACCCGTTGCTTTGGTTGTTGAAGATAAGAATTCGAAAATTAGCTTTGTCTTAATTTCAGACGCTTTTTTCATGCATCAAGGCTTGAACAGAAATACTTTCTGTTACAAGATCACTTCAACGTTGGACATTTTTTTAAAGATTCTGTACACAATGAAAAACAAATATTCAAGGACAGATAAATAACTTGTAACTAGATCTTATCACAATTTGCAGTAGACAAACAAATTTGGTTTAATTCAACTCGACCTGAACTTGAACCTGCAGGCATGTTTAAGACACAGCGGTGAAAACATTCTCTACCACTCTCACATTCTAGTGATGATGACGCCAGTAAATGCTACCAGCAACAAAACGTGTAAGTCAAAGAAATTTACGGTGCTGTTAAGCAGTGTAACCACAGTTAATCGGTCATCAAGTGTTACTGACGATTGATTAATTCACTTTAAATCTCTATAACGAACAGAATTACCGTATTTATTCGTTTCTTAGCCTTACAATGCTTCATACGATGTTTTATTGTACGACATATATCTAATGAATACTTCGCGATCAATCATAGCATAGTAACACTCTTTGGCGACGCTCTTCACATTCTTATTCTTAAATGAGAACTAAATGACTCCCATCAAAATTCAGGATGCATGGGCAAGGGCAAAACATGCGTGGTGCCACCGTGGCATCTGCATAAATTAATTCTGCAACACGGCGGGGTAAATGGATGGCGACGCGTCATTCTTACGCATTTTCAACGTACGCTTCACGCGATCAGTCAAAAGTCTGTAGACAGTGTTCGAGGACACCCAGATTAGGGCATCGAATGCGAACTTTGGTCTCAATTGTGGAGTCAGGTCGGACGTCTAGGCACTGTACAGTCTTTTGACGACTCAACTCCAGAACTGAGAGCAAAGTTAGCATTCGACGCCCTTATCTGGGTGTCTTCGAACACTGTCGTCAGACTCTTGACTGATCGTGTGATGGACGGTTACCGCGCAGCACATTTAGCTCTCATTGCCAAGCGCCGGAAAACAACAAAAGCCATTCTCCGCAGCACACCCTCAGCTCGCCGCAAAATGTAGGGCCCTTTTCATATCGCAGCGCTGTATTATCACTTGCCTAGACGCAGGAGAGGGCAAGTTGACCCTCTTAAGTGTCCGAAGTCTAGTTTAGAGATTCCATGGAGAATGCAATGGTCGCGACGGCGCCTCATAAGGCGAACATGGCTATTTTAGAGGTGGTGGTGACGCCCGCACGTCAAATATCGCGCATCTTGTGACCTGAAATCCTCTAACGTTGCCTCAGAAGTTAGGAAATGTTTTCATAGCTCACCCACGTTTTCGTATTTAAGCTCAAGATGCTCGTTTGTGTGTGGCAGTGCATGCAATCGTCCTGGCTATCTGGCACGACTTTCTGTACGGTGTTCATATTCGTACGCAGAAGTTCAAAACGTATTCGACGCCCTTTTAAAATGACACATTTAAAAAATATACGTATACATGTATGTGAAAAAAATATATGAATGATATTTTACTCAAGTGACTATTTAGAATTTCAAAATAAGTAAAGAAGCTAATGAACGGTCGATAGGTGTCCGTCAACGCTGGCACAAAATTACCGCGACTTGTTACCTCGACAAATGAATTCCACGATTGATTTCCACCTTCCTTACGGACGGGACTAACATCATTATCATCATGTATGTCTAGGAAGGTCAATTTAGAGTTCAAATTTAAAGTTTGATGCTCGTAACTGGGCACCACCCTGCCACATACCCAGCACCACACACGCTTAAGTGGACTCACGTGTTGCACTTCAAAAAAATCCACGAGTTCGACGAGTTTTGGTCGCACTGAACAACATGTTCTACGTACACTGCACTCGAAAATCATAAATCAAAAAAATCACGTGGGACTCGTGTCCCATTTGAACCTCACTGCACAACCTTATTCACTAATGGATTTTTCTCACTTTCGAATTAGGTCACTGACACCGACGATAAAAGAACACTTGCATGGAATCCAAAAACACTAGAATAGATCACACCGGCAAAAAGCCTCCTGCCAGCTCACGAGTTTTGAAGAACCGAAATTTTCAACAAGATCACAACACTGAAATTACACACCGCGTTAGGCTTCAAACGAAGCAGAAAAACAAGGATAAAATGCCGAGCATCCTCGGCAAGTTGAACATCCACATCTCGAGGCGTGCGGGATCACTGCAACCTACGACGGCTCTGAAACTTCAAATCACACCGCAGATTTGAGCTACGTAGCCCACGGTAGCCAGCAGTGGCCGAGCGAACGCACCACAGCTGAGGGCGTGCGGGGTGTTGATATCATGTGACCTGGCTTCAATTTACTGCTTAGAATACCACGTGGTCCGTCCAAAGGCACAGTCCACGTTCTTTCTTTTGCACAGTGCCGACAAACACGAGATTTGCGAGGGTCGCAGACGGTTGCCCAAGGAGCACCACGTATTATGGAAGGTGTACCATCTCGGACAAGTGTGTCGGAGGCACAGCGTGTTGAGTGTGTGGAGAGAGAAGCAATTGCTAGTTAGGGCGTGTACGGCGGTGGTGGTGATACACGTGATGGTGGAGCGGTGGTGGTGGTGATAAATGTGATGGTGGTGAGGGCTGAGAGTCTGGTTGCTGCCGCTACAGCTGCGTGGGACAGACTGACACCAACTACCTGTTCTGAGAGGGGCGGCGGCATTACGGCTGTGGTGGTGGAGTGGTGGGGACAGGGAGTGG
>VOMN01102883.1:0-25762 GCA_014899125.1 Orchestia grillus
GCATATTCATAGGAGATATAAGCTTTCAAAAGAAGGGGTACATTTTTCGGAACACTCTGTATGTATTAAAAAATTTCTTCACTTAGCAAAAGCATACAAAACATTAACACCAAATATGATGTCCATTTTTACTTGGAACTCTAAAACTTGCCTAAGTCATTGAGTTCATTATTTTTACTTCACTGTCTTGAGGTCTGCAGAATATTGTGGAGAAATCAAAGAAGTTGAAAATCAATACTCATCATGACCCTATCATTAATTATACTAGATGCTGATTGCTGATCATTTTTTGAGCTGTTATATGGACACTTACATAAATATTACTGTAATGTTTTACACCAAAGCCATTGCCCTAACCTTGACCACTTGATAAATATTTATCCTAGCCCTGCTTTAAACTTTCATGTAATAATTGCAAGAAGAAATCTAATTCATTCTATGAGAAAGCTCATGTACTAATTACTACCCATTAAAAGCATTTTATGTGAAATTTGATAACATTATGATTAATCTGTTCCATACTCTAATTAAATCTGAAATCATTTTAAAAAATTTAGACAAGAAAAATTGCAAATTTTAATTCTACTTTTGTTTTATGTATGTACTTAATCTGCATTATACTAATTTTTCTGTTGTACAGGTTTTTATTTAAATTGCTTCTCTACCGTATGAAAAAGCTTTTGACAGAACTCTCCTTCATTCTCAGTCCTAAATATAAGTCTGTAAATGTTATTTAATAACTTTTGTTTGTTTGTATATCTAAGAAAATGAATAAGTTATTCCCAAGCATGCCTTGGAAAGTTATGCATGCTTCTATTATGCTGCTCTTGAGCATTTTGATCAAAGTAGAAAGCAGGTAAGATGTTATTGGCTGATGTAAGAATATAATTTGTTTCCACTATAATGTAAGTTATGGCTTAAAGATGTACATGTTTTTTTCATATTATGCCTAATTATTAAGCATAAAGGAATGATGTTTTTTCAGGTAATGGTTAGATTATTGAGGTTCTCTCTGAAAACCATTAGTGTCATTAGCTCAAACTAATCTGGCACATCTCTTAAAAGGTGTCTTAACTACATGCTTGAAATCTTATGCTGCTGAGTGTCATGATGTTTTGCCCTCTGCTTGTAAAGAAAGAAAAGTAATTTTGTATGGGCTCATTTTTTGTACAATGCATTATTCGATTATGTAAAATAATTTTTGGACAATATTATATTGTACCAAAATGTATATACTTTGTCAATAATTTCCAGATAAAAATGCAGGTTTTAAAACTGTTCATGCTATTTTCAACTTGTTATTCTCAATTGAGTACCATCACGCTGGGCTACTTGGGACAATTTCCTCAAGTCATTTATAACCCTAACTATTTATTATTTTTTATGTTTAAAGCAGGGCTGTGGAGTAGGAGTTGGAGTCTGGACCATTTTTGAACTTAAGGATTCAGAGTTGGTGAAATTCTTTGACTCTTCAATTTAAGATTTAATTAAATTGAATAATCTTCTCTGTTTTGTAGCTAATCAAGCCTGATTTGAGCACCTCAACAAAAATAGATATAGCAGGACCCATTTGACTCTCAATTTATAGTTAAATCTTCTTATTTAAAATTCATAAAGTATTCATGAATAGGATTTGTAAAAGATTTAGTTCTTTATTTTAATTTCCATAGGATGTTTATAATTTGAACAATGATTTTATTTTTATGAACTTACAATTAAATGATCTTTTATTTGTTTTTATACCAAAGAATATAAGGAGGATTTTGGCTAGTGTTTTGGCTCATATAGCTATATTTATGTAATCCTATAACTAATTTTTCTATATTTATACGTGTTACAGGATTTGTAATGATTTATAGTAGGTGTTTTATTATCTAAAATTTCTTGTCAGTTGGAGTTATTTTTACCCTTTGGTACTGTAATGATTTAGGTATAATATTTCCATTGTTTATTTATAACTATTATAATGTGAGAAGAAGAACTAATGATAATATAAACATATTTAATTGCAAACATTTCAGAGTTGTACATTCATCATCAGTGCTGAAAAACAAAAACAAAAAATATACAAAACTGTTAAAACAAGCTATGAGCATAAGAATAACTCACTCTAAATATCAAAACCTACTATAGGGAGTCTTTGTTATACAGTAATTCTTTATCCTTTCTTGTGTGACTATTTTCATGTATTTTCATGTCTGTAGAGGTGCCTTTTGATGCACTGGAACAACACATTTTTCAGTGTGTCAAAAGGCTTTCCTATAGATATAAAACTGCATGAAAATAGTCACATAAAGGATAAAGTGGAAATGTTGCTGTTAAGGCACTGAATATGTATCATAAATAAATGTAATCTAAAGAAATTTTTTTTTTTATAGAATGCAATATGATGGTAAGTTGGTGAAGGAAGTTTGGTTACAAGTAACTAGTTTCAAAAGAAATGAGGAGTAACATTTGTGACCTATCACATGCTTCATTGAGAAAATACCATTCATTTTAAAAATGACTATAATAAGTTTCATTATTTGTGATATTGTAAGTGTAATATTTATTAACAAGTTGGAGTCTGAGTCAAAGGTTCAGGCTATCAACTCTCCAGCCCTGGTTTAAAGTCATTTTGTAGGTATTTGTAAGGGATATGAAATGGTATGTAGGAAAAATTCTAGCTACCAACTGCAGTTCATAATAAAAGAAAAAATATCATCCCAAAGTGTGAAGTGGGTAGCTGGCAGGGAGATGTGACTTAGAAGAGTTGGAGGTTGTTCTGAGGAGGAAACTGAGATGGTTTGGATACAAGGTAAGATCAATGGATGGAGCTAGGTATGTTAAGAGGGATGATGGAGTAACTAGAGGTGGATAGTTAGAGGCTTAGGGTAAGCCAAAAAAATAGGTAGATGGATGAGATCAGAGAAGATATGCAACTACTGAACATCAGTGGGGATCTGGCAAGAGATAAGGAGTTAGGGAGTAGAGCTGTCACATATCCAACCACCCCATAGAATGGAAAAACAGATGTTAAAACAAATATGATGTTTCAGCGCTAATACAGTAATGCTGATCTGTGAACCATAGCATTTTATGAAGTAGTTTGTGTGAAATTTTTCTAGGTGAGAGCATAAAAACAACATTTGTGTACATATTTTGGGAATTTTGAAGCATTTTAAAGTGCATTAATCATTTACATTTTAGAAATTCATTCTGCATTGTTACTGTCTGATTCTCATATCTTCCCTAAATAATCTATGTTGAATATGGAAAACTTCAGCTGGATCAATATTGCTACTGTAATGAGCCAGGCTTAATGTTTTGCATTAATTCTAATAAATAGTTTACAGCAATGAAAGAATTTTAGTGCAAATACGGGTAAAATGTTAAATGTAGTAGATAAAATCAATGGCTTGAAATGACTTGATCCTAAAGAACCTGTAAGTGGTTCACATGTTTACCTGTAACTTAAATTGATTTTTGAGTATTAAGAGATAATTTTTTTAATTCATTATTCTTTCCTGAAAATTGTTTAGCTTGACATCAAATCAAATTCTTGCTTCTACTGCTTGTGGTGTATTCTTGGTGATAAGATTTTTTGAAGCCTAGAGTAGGTACTGCAGCTACTGTCAGTGTTGTTTGTTCAGGTTCTCATACTTTGTGAGTCCTAAAAGAATGTCCAGTCTGAAAATGAAGTATAAAATTGCTGAAAAATATGCATAAATGGATAATCCAAATTGCAAATGATTCAAGAATTTGTGGAATTTTAAATGAATATCTTAATCAGATACTGTCTACTGTGACACAAAATGAATCGGCTACTTAATCACTACCTAATTTTGGAAATAGTCTATAAATTACATGAATATTTCTTCTATATCCTAGCTATAAAAATTCCCCAAAAAATACTAATGAATATGTATTCATTACTTTTTTCTGATAAGGAGCCCGCTGTGAATAAATAAACAAAAAATATAATTATAAATAAGCCTAATATACTGCTCTATAAGCTCACACATTTAAATAAAAAATAGGCAATGGTGAAAAACAGTTTGTGTATGTTTTATTTTTGCAAAAGCTTCTGTTCAACCCTGGTTATAAACTTTTGACTCAAATACATTAGATGCTCTTCCTCAGCTCCTGACTGATCCCTCTTGCTTAACTGTGGTACAACCGTTTTTTCTCTGAATCACCAAATTTTTACTGAATGCTGTCTAAGTACTAGTAACTATTCAACCTATTTGATATTTTCTGATATGTTTTGCTCATAAGTTGAATTCTGACATGTATCACATTCACTTCTAATAGTTTTATACCTTTTTAGTGCTGTATCTCCTGGACTTCTGGTCATTTCATTGGATGGCTTCAGTCGGGATTATCTGCGCAAGTATTCCCTGCCTAACATTGAGTCACTGTTCGAAGATGGCAGCCATCCAAAAACCTTCATGTAAGTCATTGTGCTCAAATTTCTCATTGTATTCTTGGGGAAGCTGTCTTTAATATTGAAGGTTGTGTAGCTGGCCTTTATGCTCTGAATAAAGTCACACAAAATGGGTTGCTTGTACTGCTTAGAAAATTGTTCATTATTACATGACAATTAACATTAGAGTACTGAGCATTTCGTAATGTATTTTCTATGATATTTTGGTATTGGAAGCTATTTGCAAATCTGAGCAAATCTTATTACTTTTAAATTTTATATGAATTAATGGACAAACCAAAGTTTTCATTATGCAGTAGGTCCCTGACTAGGCTTTGAGGATTTGTTCCCAAGACCTGATGTGAGTCTAATTGTTTTTAAGTTGAAACAAACTTATTTTATGAACATCAAATCATGTAATAAATAACATAGTAATAACTTTATTTTAAACCCCATTGAAACATCCTGTGTTGGCCACAAACACTTCACTCTCACTCCATTTTCTTTTTTCCAATGCATTAAACACTCTTTGAGCCATCACCTGAATTAACTGAAGACTCAACGGGATACCTTGTTGACTTTGGCCTAACATCCACGACGGACAACCTCTTGATTTCAGTAATTATACCCCTATGTCTTTTTGTAATAGCTGTGGATTTCGTTTGAGCAACTCCTTTCACAAGCTCAAAAGTTAGTTTCTTTTCACCTGTGATTGTAACCACTGTGGTAAGACATGAGCCAAACTTGCAACTAATGCTTATTGGACCTTCACTTTCTTCTGTCCCTTTTATTATTTCTACTTTTGTTTCTATTGAGATGGCCTTTCTTTTCTTAGAATCACTTCCATCAGCACAATCAGATTAACATTTGCTCTCAGAGCAGTGGCTTTTGAGTTTCGTGTCTTGCAGTATGAGTAGAAATCTGTGGTATAAGTGAGGTATGAAACTAAGCTTATTCTTTCGTTTGTGTCCTTATCTAGTTGGGGTAATTCTGTTCACATTTGGAGTATTATGTTGAGCTAATTGTGTTGAATACAAGTTTCTATATTTTGTGAAGTATAGAGTTTGAAAGAAAAGTTGTAGAGAATCAGAATTAATGAGTGTATTTAATGAGCATCATATGAATGTGCTCAGAATGGCTGGTGGTGTGCACAATGTCTGGAAACACAATGAAAATGATTTTTGAGCCTGTAAAAAATTATATTTGGTGTATAACAGTAGAAAACACAACTGAAGAACATCACATGAACTGTCATTGAGGACAACTCATACTGTCAAGCTTTACAACAAAAGTGCCTGTATTGCTCATTCATCATTGCATTTGTGCTTGTACATTTTTATGCGATACCAATAAAAAAAGTAGAAATTAAAAAAAAATTTTCCCAACAATTTTCAATCTTTCCAGGAACCAGTATCCTACGGAAACCTTCCCAAACCATTTTAGTATGGCAACTGGTTTGTACGTGGAGAGCCATGGGGTAGTTGGTTACAAACTCTATGATCCAAAATTGAAGCGCTATCTGTACAACACTGATGAAGAGTTCTACCTTCAAAACAAGCTGCTCAAGCCTATTTGGGTGAGTTCTTCTATTGTCAATTTAGGTTAGATATTGTACATTTTAGTTTTATCTGTAAATGATGAGAGGTTAATTGCACAAAACTTGTTTGAGTAATAACTGTGAACAATGTTGTTTTGTAGAGAAAGTTAGCAATTTAGGTGGAGGAGAATTTTTTTTTCACAATATTTAATTTGGACATGGCAAGCTTAGGTACATTCTCAATTAAATATCTGGAAGCAAATATTAGCTTGTAGGAAGGTTTAATTTAAGCTCAATAGTTTCATTGGTTAGTTTTGAATATTTTTTGTTGCTTTCACATATTTTGCTGAAAATGATCCCAGGTTTGAAATGTTGAAGTTGAATGTGTTTGGACAATTGTGATGGTGACTTTCTAGACACTACTACTCAATATCATATTTTTTGTTGATGGAGCATTGCTTTAAACCTTACATGCATCATTGCCTCAAACCCTTGATGCAGCATTGCCTCAAACCCTTGATGCAGCATTGCCTTAAACCCTTGATGCAGCATTGCCTTAAACCCTTGATGCATCATTGCCTTAAACCCTTGATGCAGCATTGCCTTTAAACCCTTGATGCAGCATTTTAAACCCTAGATGCAGCATTGTCTTAAACCCTAGATGCAGCATTGCCTTAAACCCTAGATGCAGCATTGCCTTAAACCCTAGATGCAGCATTGCCCCTTGATGCAGCATTGCCTTAAACGTGTATGTGTGCCATTGATGAATACCTTTGCTGGCAGTGATGCTGTACTTTTCATTTCATCTTTTGATTAGACTGTTACTAGTGTATTTTAGTATTTCTAAATAAACCAGTGCAAAATCTGATACTAATGCATCAGATTTTGCACTGGTTTATTCTTTTCTTCCATTATGCCTGTCATTGTAACTTGATCTTTAAGACATCATTATTTAACTCTTTGCTGTCAATGTTTATTCCAAAAACTGCTTTCATAGAGACGCAGCTAGTTTTTTGGTTGAAACAAAAAGCAGCCTTGTTACTAAAATAATTAATATAGGGTTAACATTTAATAGAGAACTTTTCTAGAACTTTATTTGTTAAATCGGTCGAGCTTTGAACTCTGTCAAAGTGCTCAAAAGAAAGCTCAATCAATTTTAGTAAAGTATGAAACAAGTCAAGAAAAAGTTTTCTTCATGATAATTCCCGGATGGTCTCCCTTCAAAACTACATTACATAAGGGTTAACATTCATGCATCCCACTCTGCAGGTGGTGAATGAGGAGCACGGAGGAGTGAGTGCGTGTCTCATGTGGCCGGGGTGTGGGCTGCGCTACCACAATCTGACTGAGACCTACCATCTACCGTTTGATGACAATGTGACTTTCACTGAGCTTATTGACTCAGCTCTCACTCTCATGTCACCTCAACTGTTCAAAAGATTTAATGCCATTCATAAGCAGGCAGATACATCTGCTGATAGTCAAAGTGATTCATTTCCATCTATTCCTGCTCACATTCCTAGGGATGATGCTGGTGCCTCAGATGACAAAAATGAAAGTTTAGCGACGCCAACCTCTCACGGTGATGCCGAGGCTGCCATACCTTCGTCTACCAGCTCCGAAGCTCAGCCAGGAAATTCTCCACTTGACATGCTTGTTCGTGCACCCAACCACAAAGCTGAGCCTGCCAACCTCGTGATGTTGTACAACTTCCAGCCGGACCTGGCAGGTCACCAGTCTGGCCCCAACTCCATCGCTGTTCGAGCTCAACTCAAGAAAGTGAGTTTGACTTCACTTCTTTACTTGCTCGTGTCGATGTCTAAAATACATTTTAGCCTATTGAATGGGACCAGTTAATGAAGGAGTTGAATGCAGTTGAGGTAACTTGCATGCTTGGGATTCTAGATTGTTTTGATTTTGAAGTTTGATCACATAAAGTAAATATGTGCAGCACTCACTTATTTTCTCATTTGTTTTCAGTTTTGATGCTTTTTTTTTCTTAAATAATATACCTCCTTTGAGATCCTATGCCTCGTAAACCCGTCGTTTGAGTAACTTTATGGGTAATATATACCTAGTATATTTTATCTGCTTCTCAGGGTGTTTGTCCTTTTCGATACTCATAAAAGTGGAAAACAATACAATTTATTCTCAAAACTAAGCTTAAGAGCGGGTAACTGCAGTGAGCTAACGCCAAGTATTTCATGGTCACCGTCATTCATAGCTTTAATATTACAGTCTTAAAGTCTCTCTATCAAATTTCTCTTTGTGTATATTACTTGGGGATTTTTATTATTGCCTGCAGTAACATCTATATCGTTGAAAATCGCTCCAATTTTTCATGGAATTACTCGGAACGTTTTGAGCAAATTCCCATGTTTCATATCCTTAACACGTCAGTCAGTAACATTGGCATTATGTGCAGATAGACGAAGCCATAGGCTACTTACTAGGCCAAATAAGAAACTTGGGGCTGTCTGAGCTGGTGAACGTGATCGTCCTGAGTGACCACGGCATGACAGATGTGCCCCGGGGGAACGTGATCGACCTCTCCACCGTCTTGTCCCACGAGCTCTACGAAGTCGCTGGGTCTTCTGCGCTGCTCCACGTCTATTCTAAAAAAGGTGTGCACACATTAGGCTTTTGAGTACACGTGTTTTCTTGCTTCCCTGTATGCCCTGTTTGGTTACTCTCGAAATGCGGCCTCTCAAGTGTCCAGGAAGCCTGAAGTGTTGCCGAGGTTGCTCTTACAAGTGTTCTGGACTTTCGTGATGAAATTCTTTTTTGCTCAACACTTTGTTTTGGCCATCCTTGTATCGATGTTTTTTAGTCGTATATTACGGATGACTTCCTTTTATTTGCATAACTAATGGAAAGTGAATATTTAAAAACTAAAATCATTGAATTGAAGTCCTCATAACTTAATTCCTTTGTAATTTAAAGGCGAATAATACCTTCTCGTTAAATTTTTTATTTCACTATTCAGGATTTGCATTCCTTTTTCCTTAACCTAAGGAAGTGTGACTTTCTTGCTAAGTAGAAATTTACTCTTTTGAAAGGCTTTTGATGACCGTGGTTGTTGGACCCTAGTAATCGATAAATGTGTGTTAAAATTGAATTATAGCAAGAGGCCTAGCTAGTTTTAGGATTGATTTTCCTTGCTTGTTGATGCAAATGTATTCACGCATTTGAATACACTCTTAGATTTCCAGCTTCTTTAAACTGATAAATTGATTGAATATTCCTTTGTGCATTGTAGAAGGAAAAGACTTCTATGTGTTCGCAAAGTTGCAGCGTGAAGCTGCAGCAAACAACTACTCCCTGCTCCTCAAGGAAGAGTTGCCTGAAAGCATACACCTGCGGTGAGTGTTGTACGTGACCTGTGATGTACACCAATGGGGTAGCGGCATATGTATCTAATATAAGGATAAAAACTAGAACTAAAGGGCCACGATCGCGCTAAAAAATGCGTTGCGGATCTATGATCGTGATTTGCGAGACTTTAGTATGATCGTGGGTGACTGTGATTCTTATTTTATCCTTCGAATTTTATGTCTTATTGACCTAGCTTTTAGCTCTGATCCATTCGTTATGATATGTCAGTGGTGATTTAGCTGTAATATGACTGCAGGAAGTAAATTTTTGCATTCGGAAGAGCGGAGCTTTGGAGCAGGGTCCGTGAGTGCCGGAGCTCTTATGTATCACTGGTTTGAAGTCCGAGCTAAACCTTCAAGAAGGTTTAAAAGCTTGGGATTTTTAATATTGCTTCACAACTGCCGCCAATGTGTAGTACCCATTACAAACAACCTCATCACGCCCTTATGTCTGTCCCAACATTTTATTCTTTGGACGGAAGAAATGAAAAGGAGTTCACTTTTTGTAGAACAGGACACCTTCTTGACGAGAAATCAAGCACGCTATGACTTGCACTTTGGGCCGACTAGCGCTGGTCAGCAGTTGGAGTTGAGGTCCGGTCTAGTGAACCGTTGTTCCGCCTTGCAATTTGGTGGCGAGCTGTGGTCGGGGATTTTATTTTGTTTCTTACTGCGGGTGGTCAGTACGTGGGATTTTGCCGGGGAGTGTCCCAAGGTGTTTTGAAGTGCCAAGGTCTTTCACACACTGTGAAGTGTTTTGAATTGAAGTGTTGCAGTATGCATTTTAATGAGAAATGAGTACATATTCTGGTTTAGGAACTTTGTACCTGGAACAGGTAATGTTGTTAAACTTTACGTATGAAATTTTACACGTTCTGTATTGCATGCCAATTTGCTTGAGGATGTTGTGAGGATTTGATGAAATTTTAATGTTTTTTTTTATCGTGTTTATACCATTTTGTATTATCAGTGTTCTGTTTTTTTTTTTGAAAGGTGTGATTACTATAATTATTATTATTATTGCAGTCACAGAAAAAAAAATACTATACAGTTTCATTTTCAACTCATTTAACTTTGTTAATCTTGTAAAAACTGTCATAAATCTTGAACTCTCGTTTGTCTCTGCACGGCTATGCTACTGATCCTCGGAAGACCATTCTTTGATATTTTGTCGTTCATTTCGAGCGTTGTTCTTTTCCCCTGGAAGCACGACTAACTATTTTGGATCTTGTGGCAGGCACAACGACAGAATTCCAGATTTCTTGTTGGCAGCGGACCCTGGCTACGTGTTCAAGGACTTCATCGACCCCACCGGTGAGTGTTGTGCTGCCAGCCTCGTCTTGTGCTGCCAGCCTCGTCTTGTGCTGCCAGCCTCGTCTTGAGCTGCCAGCCTCGTCTTGAGCTGCCAGCCTCGTCTTGTGCTGCCAGCCTCGTCTTGTTGTGTTTAGGTTCCCCTTTGCATGATTTTAATCTCGTCGTGTTGTGGTTAATTCTGTATTAGGAAAATTATATAGTGCTGTCTCGCAGAGTACTTGACTGGTACACGAATTTTAACCCTATTCCCTATTTTTTGCCCTTTCATTTTAGCTACTTGTTAAACATGAACCTCTACAGAGGGTCATTAAAATCATACTGAATGTTCAAAATCTACTCTCTGTTAGGCATGATTTGATCGTCTCACAAACACCTCAAACCTGTTATTTTCGGCAACAGCTGCACTAGAAAAGCTACAAATCAACCGTGCTTTTATTAACCGCTGCCAATTACTGGACACAGCGCAGAGCTTGAAATTTCGCTGTAAGTTTAGCGTCTCGGACGACTGGGCGCGTGTTTATGAAGTGACAGCGTGACGGTAGTGAGACTTGGAATGCCTTGCAGGACCTCAGCCCCTGGGAGGCCACGGCTACAACCTCACCAGGTGCCCTGAGATGGAGCCCTTCATAGTGGCCGTGGGGCCCTCCTTCAGGAGCAACTTGCTGGGTGGGTCTCGCCCCTCTGCCCCTGCTGCTCTGCACTCTTGACTCTCTGCTGAGTTCCTTCTTATTGACTTTTTGCTGGAAGTCACACCTGTGCCGTAGATTTTCTGAACTAACGAACTCAGTTCCGGTAATTTATGACCCATTATAGGACTTTAAATTTAGTCGGTGCATGAGCCTAGGTTCTGCTGTTTGAAACATAATTGTCTGAGGTATGAGGAGACTAGTTCTAGAAGTGTCGCGGCCATGAATTGTAACTGATGACATTAGCCATAGAAATGGCGAGCGTGGAAGACGTAGGACTGATGTGATCAGTCATGAAAATGGCACGCGCATGACGTGGAATTTACGAGATCATGAACTTGCCATTTCTAAGACTATTCGCATCAGTCAAGCTTTACTGGTGAGCCTATCCAATGACTGAGGAGATCAGTCCTACGCCGCTAGTGTAAATTTGTATATTAGATGCGTGATGTTCAATTATTCATCGTTTATTCGGAGAGAATGCATATTGATTTGAAAACTGACTGTAAAATAAAATTCCACGCGTTTATATGAACGTTTCGAGATGAGTCATATCATCAACTGAAATAAATAATTTCGCGAATTATAAACATTCAGAAGTACAAAAAGTTGGCGTCATTTAGCAGTGGAACCCTAGCCAAGGGCTCACATTTTTGAGCCTAATGAGTGAGGGGAAGGCAGGCTGGCTGCTCATTGGAAATTCCGAGGCGTGCAATTAGGTGTTGACCGTAATTTCTGGGCATTTATGGGCTCATCTTTTGAGACTTTAACAACCAACAAAGAATTAACTAAACTCATTGCACCCTGAATTACACAGCGCCCGAGGCGAGCAACGTGGACGTGTTCCCCCTGATGTGCGCCCTGCTCTCCCTGCCCCCGCCCCCCAACAACGGATCCCTGCTCGCCCTGGAGCTCATGATGCAGATGCCGCCCTCCGTCTATGCGCTCTACAAGGTCCTCATTGTCCTCGGTTTGTTGGGGGGGCTCGTGGACATTTCTGTTCCGCTCGGCATCTGGGGAATTTCCGTGTACGCGCTAACCCAAGTTCTAATTTCCCTGGGGAATTTCCAGGGTTATTTTCGTTTCTAATACTTGTAAGGTTGTGAAGCATCTGTCGCGTACGTGATTTGTGAAGTTCGCAAACCTTATTGTCGTCCTTCAGGTGCAGGACATGCGAGTATTAGGTTGTGAAATTGCCGTTGCGTACATGATCTGTGGATCTTCCCTGTAAGACATTCGGTTGCTGTCACTTAGTTGCGTAACTCATTAAGTTATGAAATTTCTGATACTTGATTACCTGCTCTGTACGCCTTATTGTTGGTGTTACTCAAATGTACGAATTATTAGATTATGGAACTTTTCATGCGTACGTGATCTGTGGGCCTTTTTGGCATGCCCTGTGTTTGCTATCACTCGAATGACATGGTGTAATACTGAATAATAAACAGCTTTCGATGAAGCAGACCCATTTCACTACAATCATCGTCTCCCTTGACCTCGATGAACAAAAAGACTAGGCGCTACTTCGAGTGACTGCCTGGACAGCTATGCACTATCTTCAAACTTGTCTTTGCTGTCTCTTACGCCTCCAGTATTTCGAGTAGTCCTCATCTTATACCGTCTTGCTGCCGACTTTCCTTCATGCCATGACTCATTGCTAATGGTGCTGCGTTGGTATCCAGATTTATGAGACTGGACGAATGAAAGTTAAACGTTTCTAGGCAGATCCCTCCCTAATTTAATCATTCTACTTGTAAATTTTCACNTAAGTCTTCCATGGTTACCACTAACTGGGTACTGATTATAAACTTTCAATGGTTACCACCAAGTAGACACTTGACCAGGAACCTACTTTTGCACCATGACTGACTATGCCATGCTGTGCAGCGTGTGTGGTGGGCCTAGTGCTGCTGTCAGGAGGCCTCTACTTCAAGTTCAGGACGCCTCCACACAGGCACCGCCGGTTGCGCACTGATATCCAGTCACTCATTGGCGGCTCCGAACACAGGTATGCAAGCTCCCAGTATTTTGAGTAGTTTGGGTCTCCATTGGCCTTATCCTGCCAAACATAAACTGCTCCGTTATGCGTCTTAGGTCGAATTTGAGCAGTTTTTTCTTCTGCCGAAGCCATGTCAAAACACTGGTAGAGCCAGAACTATTTAGTGTGATATTTCTTGTTTCCTATATGTATAGTTTTACTTTTTAACTGTGGTGATTGTAGCTCAAAAACATGTGTTCTTGACGTAGAGTAACGAGAAGTGCGCGACAAAACTCGGCTGGTAACTCAGTGGGACATTTCATATGTATTTTTAGTAGGTTTTGTTGTGCGTAGTTTGTGAATTGATGAAGCATAACGTAGACTCGTGTTCAAGTTTTTATTTAGCGTAATGTGAGGCAGACCTAACTGCATGGCTGATCCCAGAATTCAAACTCTATTCTTTTACATGGCTTTATGGTCACCGTAGTAGTAGTTAACTGTTGTTTTCTTGTCCCAGAGCCTCTGTCGCTGCGTACTCACGTACGCCTCCCATCATGCTCACTCCGGACGAGCTCGAAGAAGAGGAAAAATTGCTCTCCAACGTGGATGTGTGGGAAATTTGAACTTGTCCTGTTCACAGTAACCCCTCGTGAGCGCAGTCAATTAGGTTCCCTTCAGCAATATGAATTTATCAACTCTATCCGACGGTAATGGGTTAAGTAGAATTATAAGGAACTGGACCAATGTATACGTAAGTTGGTGTGTGTTTGTGATGAAATTATTCGCCGTGTTGTGAATGTCCTGACCGTGTCATGGAACGATTCGAGTGAGATGGTAGCGGAATAGCCATAGAAGTATACTCGTATCCTGGACCTTGAATAAAAAGAAGCGTGAGTTGCGTGACTGCGGCCGCCCTTCTGAGTAACTAAGGGAAGCTACCAAGGATGAATGATTCAATTATCCTCTTTGAAATCTTAATTATTTCTGTTGACTCGACTTCTCGAGGTGAATTCGTGTCCTCTAACGACGTTCATCTTCTAAAAACGAGACAAATTCGTTGATTAAAATGAAGGTTGTAAAGTTTTACCCACTCCAGTATTCTTGATCGTAAGATGTCAGTCTTAGTTCGTAGGGAACAACAGCACTATTTGTTTAATAATTTCTTGCGTGAGTTGATCGTATAATGTTTCCTGATTTTGTGTATATTTGCCCGAATCCAATCTCCTCCTTTTGCCGAGAATCTTGGGATTATAAACGTAACGAGAGTGTCAAGTTAGGAAGTTTAACTTGTACTGTGAGATTGAAGGTAAATTTTTCAGTACAATTTAAATTTTACTCACTTAGAGTGAATAGAGTACTTTATGGTTGTGTAAACTCGCTGTTGAGGTGCATTTCGTTTATCAATTACCGACCGCGCTTTTAGTCTTTGACCTACTTTTGTTTGACAATGCTGTTCCTATTTACCTTGTCACTGAGATCACTCAGCTCTTCATCACGCACTACAATGAGAACTGGACGCACTCCGAAGTTGTTCATGGTCGTACTCGCTACCACGTAATGTTATGTGCTTGTTACGTTAATGCAGTGTGGTCGTTATGTGTTGGGCTCACAAAATTGTAGGATTGTGGGCACCGTTTTTTGCATTGTGTGCTGTTTGTGTGTGTCGTTTCTGTTGTGTGAGTGATCTCTCTAACACCAAAACTTTAGGTGATCTTCCTATGTTATGCAGTTATATTACACGATCCTAAGGCCACCGCTGTTGAGATCATCGTGGTGAGTGGTTCACTTGTTTGGGAAGGAGCTGTTGCTTCTCTCGAGTGCTGAATCGCATAATTTTAGGATTGAAAACACCTTTTGGTATTCACTGACCAAATTTTTGTTATAGAATAATCTCTTTTTGAAAAGTTTGGTATATTTTAGTTTTTGGAATAGATTCAAGATCATAAATGTTATTGAAGGTATTAAGTAGAATTTTAATTTTCAAGTATGTTATCAGTCTTACATGTAACAATGCGAATTATTGTTTTAGAGTTTTAGCGACACGAATTTTATTCCATTTGATCGGCTCCTCGTTCAAGTGTTTTATGAATTGATTACGTCAAACACTGGAATTCACTCAAAAGGTTGGACTTGCTATTAAGAGCTGTGCTCGTGCGGCACTCGTTTGTCGCACACCTGGTCTAGTCTCGCTAGTCTTGGAACGTTTTGGGCATTTAAGTGATCATAGTACTCGATTTCTCTCAATGACTTACTGAACGTTAGTTAATCTAGTGGTTAATTCGATTGTACTCAATTTCAGTGACTGGCTGAACGTTAGTGAGGCTGGTTAATACGACTGTACTCAATTTCAGTGACTGGTAAAACGTTAGAGATGTTGGTTAATCCGACTATACTCAATTTTAGTGTGCTGAACGTTAGGGATGTTGGTTAATACGACTGTACTCAATTTGGGTGACTGGTAGAACGTTAGGGATGCTGGTTAATACGACTGTACTCAATTTTAGTGACTAGCAGAATGTTGGGATGTTGGTTAATACTAATGTACTCAATTTCTATGAGTTGCACAATGTTATAGGTGAATGTCAATTTGACTGTAGTTAATTTCAGTGATTTACAGAACCGTGATTATTTTAACGACAGTATTAAATTTCAAAGCTCTACTGAAAATGGGAGTGCTTCTTGATAGCACATTATCTTGTCCAAAACAAGGAATGATATGAATCGAATAGAAACGTAGTTCTAAGTAGATATTTTAAAATATTTGAGTAATATTGCAAGTCCTTGAATACGTGAAAGTTATTTATAAGTCCAATTCTGAGAAAGGAACTTAGGGTTCAGTCTTTGTACGAATTCGACGAAATTGTACTTTTGCAGGTGTTTTAACCGTCTTAACTCTGCACATACCGAGCTGTGTACATCTCCGTGTTCAAAGATACGTCTCTCTAGTCTGACGCGAAAAAAGTTATATTATTGGTACAAATGTTATATAGTGATCTTTAAAGAGATGTAATGTTACGATGTACACCATACATACTAGTCTTCCATTCGCTGTTAGATTGTGGACCATCTCATGTTAGTCGTCTGTGCCAGTGCTGTGATTTCTGCGTTAGTTCCCATTATTAAATTTTATGACCCACTCAAGTCTTCCATACTACTTTGATTGTCAACTCTAGCAATTGAAAAGCTCAGTGTAGGATTATGAATCTTAACCATCCTTTATCATCGATTTCGGAAATATTTAATTCTTGTGATCGAGTCCCATGTTTGCTTATACGTGATCGATGCTCTGCTCACCTATTGTGTGTGACCGCTAGTCCGTGCATTGTACGTACTATAAGCTTTACAGTGCACTATTTTTTTATAATGGAATGCATATACCGATTCTGATCGAGCGAACTCTTCTGGTTTTTGCTTCACAGTTTGCATGCGGAGATACGCATGTGACGTTCGTGTTTTATTTTGGATGAGTTGCCCGCTTTTGGTATTTTTCCTCTGACGGAAATGTGTCGAGAGGATAACTGGTCACTCTTTAACTGGGCCTAAAATTGTGCATGTAAACGCGACTGATTTTGCTACTGAAGCAACGCGTGCCTCTTTGTCATTTCTGATATTAATTTCCCTAGAGAACTCGGTTAAAACTCCCAATAGTTGCATTTATTACTTGACTGATTAAATATAATTATCGCACCCTCTGAACTATTGAGTTCATTTTGGATTACCATGAACTTTCAAAGAATAGGACAAAATCTTCGACCATCAACTGACCGAACTTCCCATCAAGATGCGTTTTGAGGTGAAGATCTCAATAGGTAAAGATCTTTGTAATTGAATGTACGCCGAGCTGTCGCAAGGGGCTTCTGTCTCACATTAACATGGTAGATATTAGCACATTTTTCATGATGGTCATGCGCATGCATAATAGTAAGAGGTTCATGAGGGAAAAATTATTTTTGAGTTGACTAACCTTATGTACAAAACCCCTTCCTGAATTAGCCATGAAGGTCTGAAAGATGTAGCCCATCTTGATCGCATCCATGTAGTTAGACATTGCAAATCTTGGGCATTTATTTTGAGCATTTTTCATTGTTTTCCTTTCCTTGTAATTTTGTTACTAATATTTGGTGATTCTTTTTATTTGATGCCGTAACAATTTTTAACTATTGAATGTTGTGGCCAGACCACACAAATACAAGAAGTGTCGTAGCAAGTTGTACAGACTCACTATGGAATTTACATATATTTTTCTAATGATGTGCCACTAGGGGAGTGTAGTAAATTTACAGTGTGTCGCACGAAAAATTAAACCCAGAATGAAAATAATATAATTTTAAAATATTTGCTACATTTTCATTCTGTTTCGACTAAGTTTTTCGTTGAAGGCTTTTCAACAAATCCTAAAAGTTTTGACAAAATGTCTTCAATAATGTTTACCCTGTAGTTACTCTACTGAAGCCTGCCGGAAACATATTTGTGCAGGGAAGTCAAACAATAAAATGTGCACGCACAATTGAACTGTTTTCAAGTTTCAGAAAAGAAGTTCTTACAATTATGTAATAAATTATTTTGTTTAAAATATTAGGAACATGATTGAAGCTCTAATTCCTTCCACGTGTCGTCCATTTCTGTCCACGCACTTCTGAGCTCTTGATCGCTTTCGATGAAACAACTCGTTTGATAAACTGTCGATCATATTTTCATTTTTTGGTACATTGAATTTGTTCGTTATCCTTTCTTTGAATTTTTCAATGTTTTAAGGTGGATTAGAACATACTTTCGTCTTTTAAGTGTCTCCATAGAAAATAATCACACGGTGTTAGATCTGGGGATCTTGGAGGCCACTCAATTTCTTGATTTAATGCAACTATGAGGATATTAAAAGCTGCTCTCAGGTTTATGAGATTAGTAAGATAATGAGATTTACAGAATTAGCACGTTCGTCATGTTGGATATTGGTATCACAGATACATGCCAAGGTTCACTAATCTAATGATGTTGCTAATTTTTCTAAAACTTAGACAAAGTTCAATTGTGGCGTGTACATATTATTCTTGTCTTTCCTGTGCAAACGTGTTTCTGACAGCCTTCGGAAGAGTAAATATTTTTGAAAATATTTTCTCAAAACGTACATCATTTATTGAAAAGCTTTCAAGGAAGAATATGGTCGGAATAGGATAAATAGGTAACAAATAGTTTTTGAATTGTGTTACTTTTTATTTCAGGTTCCGCTTGTAAGACTTCTTGCATAAATAGAACGTTAATTAATGCCTGGGGGAGGGGGGGAAGATCTTATTGCATTTCCTGATGCTACGTGGGTAGGTTCCGCGTATGTATTAAATATGAACAAATTAATTATAATAATTAGATGAAATTATGTGTTGCTATTGTAATTCTATCAGTCGTATTCAACCCGGTGATCCATTTTAGCTCTTCAGCTTCCCCATCGATATCTGAATAGCAAAAAATCGGCGAGATATCATTTGATGTTTTCTGAATAGTTTGTAGTTTAAAATTTAACTTAATAACACCGATGGAGAAACTGAATTGCTTTCAGAACAAAGTGTGCTTTTTTTCTGTCGCCGTCACTTGTCGGTTATTTTAATATACGTTTTTTAACGTAAGTTGTATTACATAGAGTATTCCGTGTGTGCTTGTAATACTAGCTTTTATATTGCATGAGCAATCGTATTTTTCTAGTCACTTTTTTGGCATAGTTTATATTTATACCGTTCGTACTTGCCAATGAAGGTTACTCGAGTATTGATGTTGATTTTCACTGCTCCCAAACTTTTTTTAAAGTCTTCATTCTACATTTGAATGTGGAACACATTTCCGATGTCTTCGCAACGTATGAAGCTCTATAAACCTAAGCATTTACTCTCCATGAGGAAACGGTAGCTAACGACGAGCAAGGAGACCCTATCGCACCCACACACACACTTCGTCTTCCAGGTAATTGGCCAACGGTCGACCCCGACAGTAGTCGGGCACTGTCAGAAAAAAAATACAATTCAAACAAAAGAAAATAAAGAACTGAGTGATATAATCCAAATAAAGTATGAAATACACTGATTGATAATGCTGCGATCGTGAAAGCGGAATTATTTTACTCTAGAGCCATTTTTGCCGAACAAAATCGTATCACTGCTACGCACTATCCTCGCTGTTGTTCAGCGATGCAAAGTGGTGTAGTTGAATGAGAGGTTCTCTTTGACACGTTCTGAAATGGTATGTTATGTCTCGCTAATTATGTCCTAAACCATGACGTGCACTCAGCAATGGTAGTGGCATTGCTCTCGATATTGAATTTCGTGGGCTCCTAGAAAGGATCAATTAGTCAAATTCGTGCTCTTTCATGGGATTCTTAATAGAATTTGTGCTATGATTTTAAACACTTTATGAATTCACTTACGAGGGATTGCTTAGTGAAACCCAGATATACGTCTTATATGTAGTGTTTTTTAATAAGTCATTTCAGCTATAGATAGGCTGTCTGGGCTCCTGTTTTTCGTGCCCACTTTGTTTCTTTCCATTTTCAGACCGTCTTTTATATCGTTCCTTTGTTTTTTCTTCCTCCTCCTTCTTAACTCACTGCTTTTAAAATCGTAGGGAATCTGGTGTGGGAGCACACCTGTGCACAGACGCCACGTTTCCTAAAATTCATACTAAATGGTCCCTTCTCTTCGCTCTCTTCAGATCACATTTCGTGTGGAGGGAGAGCTTTAAGCTAACTAACATGTCTCTACAGTGAGCATAGAAAGGCTCCATGGTTGAATCGTTTGGTCTTTGTTGAGAACGACGAAGTTTCAATTGTATCGTACGATAAATTTTGCATCATAACGCAACACTTTGAACAGGTGCAGGTCAGACGCAGTTTTTTGAACATGGTTCGACCTCTCAGTCAGGCCGTTCAAATGAGAGGCAAATTGACGAACAGGAAAAAAAATTGAACTTTACCGCGTGAAGTGAAGACATTTTTTTATTGTTATTCAAAATGGATTCATTGTTGCTACAGTCAACATCACCGTTTTCATATTTGTGCAGTTATTGGATATTTATTCAAAATATGTTCCCGCGAGGTATCGTGTTAGTTACTACGCTGACGACAGTTATCCTGCTTGTTGAGATAGATATTGCACCGTAAAACAAAGCACAAAATTGTTTTCCATAAAATAAATTTTCATAGAAAAGACATTGACGTGATAGGTATTTCTAGAGGAGATGACTAAGTTTCCATGTTTAAGAAATGTGTGTGTTCCATCAGAAAGGTATTTTCTTAAATAAACTTTTTGCATCTCTGATACAGATGAAAATACAGCCGTTCACCGCATAGAGCCCCAGATCGGTTCCAGCAAACAAGGTGTCAATCGTCGTTTTTACTTCTAATAAAATACGCTCTGTTTGCATCTTTTCACGCATTAGTTTCCCGTACTACTTCCTCTCTATGAGAGGTGCAACTAAACTTTCTTCGTAAACAACCTGCTTCTGAAAAATGATCACAAAGATTCTCGTCGTCGGATGCCAGCATCAGTTCCTTGGTGTTGATGCGTGAGTATTTTCTCGAGTTTTGCCGCAGCCTCCATCAGGGACTCTTGAATGATCTTCGACTCTTTCTTCCTTTCTTCAGCCTCTCTAATTAGGAGCTCGAGTCCGCAGTGCACAGCCTCCAGCCCCCGTGCTGTCTCTCGCTCCTGACTGCCTCCTCCGTAGTGTGTAGACTGGCTCATCGACCTGAAATTTGCGAACGCGTTCCGTCGCCACGATCTTTGGTTCCGATGAGTGGATACGCGGCGAATGGATTCCAGTAAGTCATGAGATAACTTGAAGCCGTGCACGTTTTTAGGGGAGACTGACACGACTCCTCCGTAGTGTGTGGGCAGCAGTAAAATTCTGTTTCGTAAAATTCGAAGCATGCCTCCTGGCAGAGCCATCGACAACCACCTGCTGAAAAAAATATTCTCGAGAGACGCAATGAGTTGCGTCTGTCGAACGAGTCTGTCAAGCCCAGCAGAATGTTGGAGTCCTTGGATGTCAGACACCGCTAAGCCAACCAGCAAGTTCATCAGGATCACCGTCCCGAAAATGAGAAACATTCCGAAGACAACGTGAGCAGTGCCGGGGTAAAGAATTTTGTCGTCTCCGAAAAATCTCTGGTCATACTCCAGCTCGCCTGTCATCATTACGATGGTTTGGAGGAGCCTCAATAAAATATCTTTGAAGGGATTGTGATTATGAAATAGAACGCCGAAACTTAACGAGAAGGCGTTGATGAAACACATGTAGGCGATGAGGAACTTCCCGAGATTTTTTGTACCCTGTGCAAACATTTGAATATAGAGCCCAAATAGAGGAAATCTTCCTATCAGAAGCAGAAGTTCGATCCAGGTGAAGAGAATGAGGTAAGCGGCAATGTGGTATTCCCACGAACTTTTTGTTTCTTTGCCTTTGCCCACAATAGTCAACGTGAACGTGAAAATGATAATGGGCCATACTAGGAGATTATCCAACGTAGTTATGTATGTTTTGGGCGAGTCCATTAGTTGGACTAATTCTTTGATAGTCAAAACTACTATCAGAATCCAGATAAGAAAGGTTAAAAGTTCTTTTACCACTACAAAGCAGCTCCCAAATTCCATGATAGAGGTGGACCCTGTGGCAAAGCTGATCAAGGACAGCATCCGTGTTGATGTCAAGTTCGAAGAATTAATAGGTGAAACCGAAGGAAGTTTAGGGTCGATCCTCAAAAATGGATTAGAAGAAGCATGCGTTGACTGCCTTAAAGTTCTTGAAATCTGTGATGGCGTTGTATCAACTGATTCATTAGGTCCGCCAGAGCAAAACGCGTGAGATGTGAACGACTGCAGAACGTAAGAAGTCAGGCTTAGAGTAAGAATGGTGTAAAATATGATGTTGATGAAGAAAAACAAGCGCACCCTCTGCCACTTGAGGTAAAGGAAGCTCTCACAGAGCGGGTGTTTGAGTAGGACTCTCTGTCCTTCGTTCATGAAGGAGGTGAGCAGGCGGCATTCCGTCTCCCGGCCGCTGGCTCCACGGAATATGCCAAAATCCAGCTGCGCCTGCGGCAAAAATTGTAAAGGTAAATTTTCAAGAATGTCGCGTAGGAAGACGTACATTGTGATTTAGGTCGAAGCTCTTCAAATGGAAATGGTTTAATTTCAACATCATAATATAAAATCCAGGCAAATGAAAAGTGAAAAATAATTGTTTACATGGTTCTTCATAATCTTGTGTGAAGGCTGACATGTACATTTCACTACCTTATGAAGCTTCTTGTTCCATTCGAACTCTTGGTTTACGAATTTAACTGCTAGTTTTTCATTTTCTGTTGTTTCAATTTCTCATTTCTAGTGTTAAAAATTGTATAGTTGTGTGTGACCAGCGTTTCCTAAACTGTTGACCAGAGTTACAAACCATCAAAGTTGTAAATTGACCATCTGTTCAATGGAAGAATTATGAACGTTCCATTCAAACCGTCGAAAACGGTTCTCAAAATTAAGACTTGTAAACAATTTTAGAATTAAATATATCATACGATTACACATCCCGGAAAATATTCCATTTCTTGAATAGGGCTTCGATGCATTTATTTTAGGTGATGAGCCCGATTTTCATTTATCGTCTTGGAAATGATAGCACCCAATTTTGATCAAATTTAAAGCGCAAAGTTGAGAATCTAATTACTGGCTTGCAATTTATCAACTTCAAACTTCAGTTTTCTTATATCATCCAGTTAAAATAGAATGTCTAGATAAAATACCTGTGTTTCAGGATCTTTGTGCAGGTCTCTGTCGTCATGATCAACAGCAGCATCGAGAACTTCTTGGAGGTGGTAAAGACCTGTTGGAGTCTTCCTCAGGATTATGTTCAGAGCAGATAAACCTCCTTTAGTTTTCGCCGAGACATCGCCGCCTTTTTTCAGGAACATTTGAACGCAATAAGAAGACTCGTTGAGAGCAGCTAAATGGAGCGGAGTGTACCCAGATTGGTCCGCTGCATTTGGATCTGCATTTGCCTGTATGAGCAATTCCAGGCACTCAAAGCATCTGGAACCCTTGAAAATTCCTGCATGAAGCGGAGTTTTGCCGTCAAGATCCCTGGCGTTTGGATCGGCCCTGTCTTTCAAGAGTTCTTGGACAGTATCGCCTGATTGCGATCGCGCACCCAAGTGCAGAGCAGTTTGACCTCGCGAATTGGTTTGTCTTGGGTCAGCTCCAGCATCCAGAAGAAGTCTAACAATGCTAGCATGTCCTTCTTGGGCCGCTATATGAAGAGCCGCCATCTTGGTTTCTCCTCTTGATGCTCGCACATCAGCTCCCGCATCGAGAAGTAGCACTACCATGTCTTCGTAACCTTCAGACACCGCTACATGAAGTGGTGTCTCGCTGTACAAAGTGGAAGGATTTGGAACAGCCGACGACTCTAGCAATATTTTCACGCATTCGATGCTGCGAGCTTTCACTGCAAAATGAAGGGCGACTTCTTTGCCCGTATTGAGTCCTGCATTAACGTCTGCGTCTGCGTTTATCAAAGCCTTGAGAGTGGACACCCTGCCGACTCGGGCAGCGAGCATTAATGGAGTTACTTCCATTCTGTTATCCCATATCGTCGGCCCTGTGATTGACGCTCCAGCGTCGATGAGCTTCATTATGGACTGCGCATCGCTGTTCTCAGCCGCTAAATGGAGAGCACTGAATCCTTCTGCATCAGAGCTCTCAGGATTAGCGCCGAGCTTTAAAAATTGAGTGATGAGATCGCAGTCTCCGTGAATACAAGCCCACAGGAGACAGACGTCGAGCACGACCCGTGAATTTTGTGAACGAAGATGGCTGAGAAGTTCATTTTTTTTGTTTGCTGAGAGAAGGTCTAGGGACTCGTGATTTTGACCCTTAGAACTAAGTTTGTCTTTCAAGGCTCGAAGTCTCTTCTCTTTTATACATTTGAGCTCTTGCTTGCCTCCACTACAAGTTGGACTCGCTTGATGATCCATCTCGCAGGTGAGGTCGTCGTGCTGCGAGCTCTCAGACGAGATGGAAGAGCTGGAGGCCGCCAACCATTGTGTTCTTCTTCGACTGGTGACTGCACTGAGGCGACGACTGCGGGATCGGCTGAAAAAGTACGAAATACTAAGAGCATATTTTGGTAGCCGTGGTATGCAGTTGAAGGCAGCGTAAGGGCCAACTGGCTGATGAATATGTATAATTGTCAACACTTTAGCCCGCGAAGAATCCCCAGCCGCCGTTACATCAAGTGAGTGCTGTTAAATCGAAGTTTTTAAATTTCTCTCACGAAAGTGACTTGTATGAAACTAGAATGCGAGTGATGGTGCTTATTTAAAACAATACACTTCTCAATTACCTTTGCAATAAACGAGTTGAACAACCGTAACATGCTAACCTCAAAGCGCTTCCGCTGAATAACATTTAAATAGGAAGGAATGGCAGAGGTTCCATGAGCTATATCATTTAAATTGAATTGAAGCTAATCAACAAGTGCTCAACCTCCTGGTAGAGAAGATTACCCGCGTTCGAGTCCACTGCTGGACGACCTCACGCAATGTGCTGGACCTCTTCGATTATACACCCATGTTTATAGTATGGATGTTCTGAGTGGCCCGTTTGCATTTATTTTTACTGTTTACTACTCACCAAGTAGCAGTGCGCTGGGACGACTTTTGACTGTCGACTCGCCAGGTAGCAGTGCGCTGGGACGACTTTTGACTGTCGACTCACCAGGTAGCAGTGCGCTGGGACGACTTTTGACTGTCGTCTTACTAGGTAGTAGTGCGCTGAGACAACTTTTGACTGTCGTCTTACTAGGTAGTAGTGCGCTGGGACGACTTTTGACTGTCGTCTTACTAGGTAGTAGTGCGCTGGGACGACTTTTGACTGTCAACTTACCAGATAGGAGCGCTGGGACCACTTCTGTTTACTCACTAGGTATTAGTGCGCTGTGACGTCTTGCTACCACCGCCAGCTTGGCCCCTCTGCTGTAGAGGGTCCCTGGTCCTGCCATTTGGCCCGTTCTCCTGCGGCCGCGTCATCGACGTCTGCGATCCCCCCTCCAGGATAGTCCCCCCCTCCAGGATAGTCCCCCCCTCACTCTCTATCCACCTTCCACCGAAAAATGAACAACACTTCTGCTTAAACTTTCAATCACTATTGATTTCGCTCTCAAAAATTGATCACTTTTAATTTTAGTGGCTCAGTATGAGTTAAAATTTTACGATGCAACTGATGAAATTTTCATTACACAATGTAATCATTTTACGAGATAAAATTTGATGAATTTGAGAAGAGGTACAGAAACAAATGCAGTCTGTGTACGACCCAATTGCGCTGATAAATATTTCTGAGTAGAGAAATGTAAATTTGGCTGAATTTGAATGCAATACACAAACAAATGTGAATAATTCTTCAGATATAGGCTTATTAGTGGGGAATCTAATCCTGA